>JADRCD010000077.1:0-25449 GCA_019843815.1 Montemys delectorum
AAAAAAAATCTGCCTCTTTTAATTAGTTAATTTCCTATTAATTATTAATTAATAAATAATTTTGTTACTTTACATTCTAATGGCAGCTTCCCCTTCTTCCTCTCCCCCAGTCCCTCCCTCTCACCTCCCCTTCTCCTCAGAAAAGGGAAGGCTTCCATGGATATCACCGGGCCTTGGCCTGTCAAGCTGCAGTAGGACTAGGCGCCTCTTCTCCTACTGGGGCTAAGTCAGGGCAGCCCAGTTAGGGGAAAGGGACCAAAGGCAGGCAACAGAGTCAGAGACAGTCCTGCCCCTGCTTCAGGAGTCCTACATGCAGACGGAGGTCTGTTACACACGTGTAGACGGCCTAGGTCTGTCTCATACATACTCTCTGTTGGTGTTTCAGTGTGAGCCACTATGAGCCCAGGTTAGTTAAACATCTTCCTCTCTTGCTGTCTGAGGTGGAACTGGGTCTCTTCTCCCCTATCCCCCCACTGACTGGCTTCTTAGGACTGTAGGCTGTGTCAGGCTGACCAACACACCAACTCACTTCTCCCTCCTCCAACTAAAGCAAGCTTCAAATAGGAACATCCGGGGCAAAAGATGGAGGAGGGGATGGAGGGGGTGCTGAGCTTTCCTGGGCTTTCCACAGCAGGACCCATACTTCTAGTCCCCTCTTTCCATCACTCACCACAGCCCGTTTGGGGTGAATGCGGCAGGAGAGGAGGAAATGAGCTTCGAGGCAACACATTCTGCCATTGCCTCTTGGTCACCACCCAGGCTGAGTCGATAATTTACTATCTAAACCCAGACAGCTTTGGGAATTACAGGATGCTTCGTAAATATAGCAGAACAGAACAGACAACAATAAATCCAGGGTAATGGACATATCTAGTAGTCACCCCAATTAACCATAACTTGTCCAGGACATGCTTCCTCCTCAGCCCGGCTGGCTCCTCATCCCTCTCCCTCCTCCCCCTCCCTTCTCCACACTCAAGAGTTACACAGCCACCACCTGACTCAGGTTCCCAGACACACAGACTCATTCTGGGCCACCCACCCAGTTCTATAAAAGCATCCACTGTCCTGTATGTTAGATCTGAAGGAAAACCCAAAGCACCCCAAAAAGACAGGTCCACTGACTATGTCCAAGATGATAAACTCAGCTAACCCCAGGCTGAACGCTGACGGAAAAAGCGCACGGATTACTGCTGGGTCATTTCAGCTTCCCTCAGGAAGCTGTGAAACTTCTCTCTGCTGGGAAGACCCTCTTCCCTATCCCTTCCCCTGGAGGATGGGGCAGCTGGCTCCCTACTGAAGTATATCTATGGCGTATACCAAAGCCAGTGCTAACTTCCAAGCTCCTCGGGTCCCTGTCAGGCTGCTCCAGAACCCCAAAGCTACTGGTTTTTCCTCTATACCCCAAAAGATTCTCCCCTTGCTCCCACTCTTCCCCCTGCTCTCAGGAGAGGTATCCCTGACCCTTGTCAGTCTGCCTCTCCCCTCTCTTTGCCTGGAGAGGTAGCCATGGCTGCTTTGGACATCTCTGAGGCCTCTGGCTATTCTCTCGCCCTCATCTATAATAAAAGCCTTCTCCTCCCACCCGCACCCCATGGATCCATCAGTTCCAAGTCGCTCCCCTGCCCCTTGCTTACACGGCACGTTGTTTCCAGACTCACAGGGACCTACCTGATTCTGGCTCCCCAGGCTGGGATTAAGGCAAGGTACCAGCACACCCTGCCAGTTCTTGCGCTAAACCTACTGAGCCACTTCTCCAGCCTGTTCCTGGCCAGCCAGCTTAGAGCATCTACCTATGTGCCAGGGGCAGAGAGGCAGGTGGAGAGACTTTTATTCTGCAACAGTTGGCCAGTGAGAAACGGGAGCTGCTGAGGTATGAGGAAGGTCCTAACATTGCAGGGACGAACTTGGGGTAGTTCACAGAGGGCCCACTGACTCTGAGGGGCTTCCCTGTAATCAGAAAGTTACTTGCAAGAGGCGAGGCTTCATCAGGGCAATTAGGTCTTTTCCCTGCTTACACAGCTCAGGAGGCCCGAAAGCCAGACCACAAGGTTCTTACTCTCTGCTTCTTGCCCTGGGGTTAGAACCGGGGTGTAGGTTCACAGGGCCGGAAGCATATGTGAAATTGTGTCTAGATTTAGAGATACATTTTTTTGAGGCAAAAATCTCACTATGTATCCTGGTCTGCAACTCACTAGGTAGACCAGGCTGGCCCTAAACTCACTGATACCTGTCTGACTTTGCCTCCCCAGTGCCATGCATCCAGAGAACCTTTTTGCACAGGGCTCACTCAGCAAGCATGAATGTGAAGGGAAGCTATAACAAACCCACTTCCTCATATTCCTTTTCTATGCCCTAAAAATTATGCTAAATTTAATGACATAACTGCACATATTGATCATCTTACAGCTTCTGAGGTTAAAAGACCGAAAAAGGTTTCAATGGGCCAAAATCAAACCACATGAGAGCTCTGTTTCTTCATGGTAGCCCAGGAGAAGGGGTTCTGTTGCTTCTTTTTTAGCTTCTAGGGCTCGCTCAAACTCCTTGGCTCATGTTTCCCTCCCATCATTTCTTGTCTCCATGACTACCTGACAAGAAGCAACTTAAAGAATGAAGGGGGTTGAGGGACTACAGTCCTGCATGGCAGCTCTAGGTAGGGATGGCACAGACTGGGGTAGAATGTGGTGGAAGTCTGCTCCCTGGTGACTGACTTACTTCCTCTCAGTTTCTCCATCTAGGTTCCACGCTCCTCCTCCTCCTCCTCCTCCTCCTCCTCCTCCTCCTCCTCCTCCTCCTCCTCCTCTCCCTCCTCCTCTTCCTCCTTTCTTTCTCTTCTTCCTTTCTTTCTCTTCCTCTTCCTCCCTCTCCCTCCTCCTTTTTCTTCCTCTTTCTCCTTCTTCCTTTGAAACAGGGTCTCTTGATGTAGCCCTGGCTGTCTTGGAACTCACTATATAGACCAGGTTGGCTTTGAACCTACAGAGATCTGCCTGTATCTGCCTTCAAGTGCCAACCACTTGGGAGCAAATGAACACTTGGAAGATCTAGATCCAAAACCTAACAAAGCCAATACCCAATCTGCCTGGTGACTGTGATATCACCTGGAAACATTTTTTTCTTCCCTTCCATCTTTTTAAAATGTATATGTGCATTCACGTGGAGACCTGAGGATAGGCTTGGATGTCCTGAGACATTCTATCCACCTCCTATGAGACAGGATCTCTCATTGGCCTGGAGCTCACCATTAGGACACACTGGCTGTTCCACTAACCCCAGGGATCCTCCTGTCTCAGCTTTCACAGTGATTAATTTTTGGGTATCCTTGGATCAAACTCAGGTTTCTCTGTGTATTAGTCAGGGTTTCTATTCCTGCACAAACATCATGACCATGAAGCAAGTTGGGGAGGAAAGGGTTTATCTGGCTTATTTCCACATTGCTGTTTATCACCAAGGAAGTCAGGACTGGAACTCAAGCAGGTTAGGAAGCAGGAGCTGATGCAGAGGCCATGGAGAGATGTTCCTTGCTGGCTTGCTTCTCCTGGCTTGCTCAGCCTGCTCTCTTATAGAACTCAAGACTTCTAGCCCAGAGATGGCACCACCCACAAGGGGCCCTATCCCCTTGATCACTAATTGAGAAAATGCCCCACAGCTGGATCTCATGGAAGCACTTCCCCAACTGAAGCTCCCTTCTCTGTGATAACTGCAGCCTGTGTCAAGTTGACACACAAAACTAGCCAGTACAATTGACCCCTTGTCAACTTGACACAAAAACACATCACTATTAAGCCTCAACCCTTATGTTCTTATTCATCCCCAAGATCTAAAGTCCCACAGTCTTTACATATTAAAAGTTCAATCAATTTAAAATGTCCAATATCTTTTAAAATTTAAAGTCTCTTAACTGTGGGCTCTACTAAAATACATTCTTCCTTGAAGAGGGAAAAATATCAGGGCACAGTCACAATCAAAAGCAAATGTCTGGGATCTAACTCATGATCTTCTGGGCTCCTCTAAGGGCTTTGGTCACTTCTCCAGCTCTGCCCTTTGTAGCACACATCTTGTCTTCTGGGCTTCAGATGCCTGTTCTCCACTGCTGCTGCTGTCCTTGGTGGTCATTGCATGGTACTGGCATTCCCAAAACACTGCTGTAACTAGGCTTTACCAATAGCCTCTCATAGACTGTCTTCATGGTGCCAAGCCTCAACTCCTTTGCATGATACCTTTAGTCCTGGGCCAGCAATCACAAACTGAGGCTGAACCTTTACCAATGGCCTTCCATGGCCTCTCACTGTGCCGAGCCTCAGCTGCTCTCCATGACCCCTTCGTGCTGTCAAAACCAGTACCACCTCGGTGACTCTTACACATTACCAAGTCCTGCTGCAGCACAAGGTACAACCTTGGCTATCTTTGGAACACAACCTCTTTGTGCTCTCAGAAAACACTCCCCAGAATATGTCACTTCAATGATGCTGGTCTCTTCTTAATCACCACTTATTTCTTAGCTCCAGCTAACCAGCATCAATAGTCCCAGTAATGCAAAGTTTTCACTTTAGTAGTTCTGGTATCTTGTTAATCACAGCTGATATTTCAGCCCCAGCTAACCAGAACCACAGAATCTTTACAATCAAAACAACATGGCCCTGATAAGAGTCTTTAATCTTTTCTCTGAAATTTCACAAGCCAGGCCTCCATCTCTGCACTGTTCTCAACATAATCTTCTAAGCTCCTACAGAATATCCCACAGAGTTCTTAACAGCCAGTTGCTCTTCTAGCTCAAAGTTCTAAAGCCTTCCACAGTCCTCCCCAAAACATGGTCAGGTTGTCACAGGAATACCCCACTCCTGGTACCAATTTGTCTTAGTCAGGGTTTCTATTCCTGCACAAACATCATGACCAAGAAGCAAGTTGGGGAGGAAAGGGTTTATTTGGCTTATTTCCACATTGCTGTTTATCACCAAGGAAGTCAGGACTGCAATTCAAGTAGGTCAGGAAGCAGGAGCTGATGCAGAGGCCATGGAGGAATGTTCCTTGCTGGCTTGTTTCTCCTGGCTTGCTCAGCCTGCTCTCTTATAGAACTCAAGACTTCTAGCCCAGAGATGGCACCACCCACAAGGGGCCCTACCCCCTTGATCACTAATTGAGAAAATGCCCCACAGCTGGATCTCATGGAGGGACTTCCCCAACTGAAGCTCCCTTCTCTGTGATAACTGCAGCCTGTGTCAAGTTGACACACAAAACTAGCCAGTACACTGTTTACAGAATGAGACATCACCCTAGTTCTCACATCTTCAAGACTAAGTAAATTTAATCCCATACACTGTCCTCATCTGTCCTCAGCAGTAACAGAGTATTTGCAGATCTTGGAGATTAGATATTAAGTGTACATTTTGGGGATGTGGTTATTCTGACCAGCACATTCCCTGCCATGCAGCCAGGCAAGCGCTGTTTGCTACACACATGTACACACACCCTCAATGTGCTCCTAGAACCAAAAGTGGGCCAGTGGGCCCACTCGTTTCTCTTGCCTTCTGTAGCTCTTGGAATTTTGTGTCTTTTCTCTATATAAGGCTTTATACAGACAACAGAGATCTCCTATCCACTGATGTTCGTCGTCTACTAACTTGGAAATACTTTATTTAGCCTCATCTGGAGCAGCATAGAGTGTGTTCAGAAGCAACCTTGAGCCAGGTATTTGTTTAGCCAGGCAACAGCTGACAGCACAGCTCCCCTATCCTCCTCCCCACCACTCACTCCCATAGCTGTGCTCAGGAGCACTCCCGCCCCATCCCACTCCATGCCTCCTGGCTCAGCGGCAGCTGTAGTTTTCAGAGAGGCTCCCTAGCATTGGAAGTGTTAACTGCACAACTGAGATGATGAGAATAATTATTTTGTATTTTTAAAATCCCACAGTTATCGATCTTTATTATACAAAACATATGTGCTCCTTCTGTAATAGACTGTTCCTGACTGGGTGTATGTAAATCAAAATCTTTGTAAATTGAGTCATATTTTAAATGCACCAGGGGAGCTGGCTATTTCAGGGGACCCTGCTGTGAATCCTTTTGTCAAGCCAAAAGGCTGCTTGTGATGCTCATTTTCACCCTTAATTTGCCTGTTTGGTAGGTTCAGATTTTCATAAAGTCCCCAAATTCACAAGTCAAAGCAAAGCACACCTGGATGCTGGATTTCAAGGGTATCTTTCTCGGGAGAGCTTAAAAAGCTGTCAGGTGTATTGTCTCATTTATCTCCCCCAAAGCATTGGGGCAGTCCCTATTATCCTCAAAGGAGGTGTAACTGTCTCCCAGCCCACCTAGCAGGAGGGTCCCTGAAAGGAGGAGGCAGCTCAAGGGAGAACTATTTATTTTCCAATTAACAATAGGTTCTGTCCCAGGAGCTCTCTCTTCAAAGCCTAGAATGTTCTTTTTTTGTGTGTGTGTTTGCTTTTGAAATTACTGTCCAGATAAAGAAACTGAGGAACGAAGACATTCAGTGCTTCTATGCACCATGCATTTGGGGAGTGGGCACCTATACACACAGATGATGTTGAGGTTCCACGAGGAACTTGTCAATATGGCCCAGACTGGCCCATTGCTGAGTTAGTCATCAGTGAAAGAAACAGGCAGACATGATCCAGCAGGTCACCATGAATGAGACCCAACACACAATCATAAACTTACTTAAAGCATTGTTAAGATTTTCGGCCAGGCATGGTGGCACATGTCTTTAGCCCTAGCATTTAGAAGGCTGAGGTAGGCTGATATATGTGTTGGAGGCCAGACTGGCATATATAGCAAGTTCCAGGACAGCCAGAGCTACACAGAGATATCCTATCTCAAATGACAGAACAATTAAAAAACAAAAACAAACAAACTTTAAAAAGTGTACATTGTGTGTGTGTATATGTGTATGTACGTGTATGTGTGTGTATGTGTATGTATGTGTGTGTATGTGTGTGTATATGTGTGTGTGTGTGTATGTGTGTCCTGCTTTAATGTGTGGTTGGGCTGGTGGCTCTGTTAGCTTGTTTTGAAACAGGGTCTCACTATATCACTATGTAGCCAAGGCTAGCCTGGAAAGGAGATCGACTTGGCTCTGTCTCCCAAGTGCTGAGGTTAAAGGTGTGCACCACCACACCAGGATAGTTGAGTGTTTCTTGAGCATGAACCTTGTAGGTGATGACATCATATCACAGTATAAGAAGGTTAGACACCCTTGACAGGGGAGGCATAAGGTGACTTCAATACTATAAAGTTCTTTAGCTCACTTACAACTCTCTAAAGAATCTTATAGATGTGACATCATTCAGTCCATACATAAGGTCAAGTAGAGTTTGGTCTTGACTTTTTGTAGGATAAGTAAACAAATGAGTGCTTTCCCGAAAGCAGCATGGCCAGTGAGAGAGAGAACAGGGACGATGACTCAAGTCTGTCTCTTTTAATACTTGTGACATGTAAGAATTTGTAACATGTGACATCGTATGTGTGCTCAAATACATTTTCAATTATGAACAATTTTCAAGCTCTGGTCTTCAGATTAGGGTTGCTCAGCCTATGTGTAAATGACACTCTCTCCCCCAACAGAAAGAAAACAGAGCTTTGTGGTGCTGCCCAAAACACAGCTGGAAGCTGTACCACTGACTCAGACACCCTTGCCTCAGCACCCAGTGACTTAGAAGGAAGGCAGAGCCTGGCCACGCCCAGCTCCAGCACTTCTTTCCCACTCTGGACTAGCATGGCCAGGCACAGAAGAAAGGGAGGTGGGGTTACATCACCTCTGAGCTCTCCATAGATGTAGAATAAAGCAGGGAGCCCAAACGTCACTCTTGCTTTCTAGAACGATACTGTCCTTCAAGGCATCTGCCATTCTAGTCTGACCTGAGCCACACGACAAAAAAGCTGGGCTAGCATGGGCTAGACGTGTATGTGAGCAGGCTGGTGATGTGTGTGCTCATAAAACTGCCTTTGAACTATGTGTCTGTGACAATAGATCAGCACTGCTGTCAGCTTTGGTCAGAAGAGCTGCTTTTGTGTGTGTGTGTGTGTGTGTGTGTATGTGTGTGTGTGTGTGTGTGTGTGTGTGTGTGTGTGTAATGGTGACTATTACTTCAGAGACCCATAACCTGCCAACATGTTGAGAACTGACTGATGGGTGTACAGCCCTATACAGGATGCACAAAGTGGACATGGAAATAGAAGCCGAGCCTAGTTGGGAAGAGGCATAGAATCAGCCACAGTCAGAGGGAGACAAGAAATGGTAATGAGGTGTGAACAGACTGTAAATGTGTGTGAAAATGTCATAAAGAAAGAAAATTATATAAAATTAATACATGGCGCAGAAATGGCTTAGAAACTGTTCATTGTGTAGGCACAAGGACCTGGGCTCAAATTCCCAGAAGCCATGTTTTAAAAGCCAAAAAGCTGTGTTTGGTGCCATGCACGCCTGTAAGCCCTGCATTGTTAGAAGGTAGAAACTGAAGGGTTGCTGGTCCTTGCTGGCCACCAAGTTAGTCCTAAGTCCAGGGAGAGGCTCTTTCTGTCTTGAAAGAAAAAGGCAGATAGTGACAGAGGGGGATATGGGCATCCTCCTCTTGCTCCTGTGCATATATCCTCAGACACACATGTTGAACTTAACTTCCCAGATGCTGCCATTAGCTCATCCAGATGCAGCGTCAAAGATGCTCGGCTGCAATGTCACACAAAGAGATGCTAGAAGCTGAGAGGTGGCATGAAGCAATAAGAAAACCTCTGGTCCCCTTCTACCCACCCGACTCACCAGCTAGGTTTATAAATCTTTAAAGACCCAGCCTTAAAAACAAGTAGGCCAAGCCGTTGAAAAGACTAGACTTGGAGCGAGGTGTCTATTTTCCTTGACTTTCTAATTTTGGGGCTTGCAACATCATTCCTGCATTTGTTAAAGACCCTGGGGGCTCCTGGAAGAAAAGAAATTTAAGTATAAAAGCCACTATAATAGTACTGCTATTAGCAGAAGTGGGGTTTGGCAGGAAGCCTTGGCCACCCAGACTCCAGAGGCCTAAGTGACTAGATGGGAGGTTCTGTGTGACTCAGAGAGATCCGATCTGCTAGCCAGAGAGAAGCTGGGAAATCGCCATTAAACTCACAAAGGTTTGTGGGGCAGCACCCTTCCTACCCACTGGCCACTGCACCACCCTTCCCTGTTCTCGGGCCAACAAAGGCAGATGTGCCTGATTCCGGTACACTGTTACAGTCTTCTCCTCCTGCCCTCCTTCAGGAGCTTAGGTGGCGAGAGCCTCTCAGGACTTCTCTTTTGAAAGACTGTGGGCATATGATGAGAGACAGAATCTGAGCAGTAAGCCGCAGGAGAGTGGGGCCACAGACACCGAGGAGATCCTCTGAGCCACAAGCACTCTGCTGGGTACCCACATGGAAGCTGGGTCCAGTCTGCTGGATACAGTGCCTGGATTCTCAGCACCTCTAAGCTCTAAGAGCAGCCTGAACATCCTCCTGCTGTCATGACTGCTGTGCAAAAGGTTAAGTTCTGAATGTAGAGACCGTGATAAAACCAGAGTGTGGAGAGAATTCACAAACTGATCCTGGGAATCCTGGGCTTGGACCTGCCTGCCCGCCCCCCCCCCCCCCCCCCCCCCCCCCCCCAGGTAGCCAAGGACATAGAGCCATTTTTTTCAGTCCAGAATCTTAGTATCAGATGGCAATGAGAATAATGTTATCATACACTCACCAGAGAATGTTGTGTGTGGAGAATGACACTTGAAGTTAGGAAGAGACTAGAAAGATGATAAAACGCAACGGCCCCATGTCCTTCTCCTTCCTTGTTTCTGGCAGTTGAAGGACACCCAGATCCAGCCCCAGCTGCAACCCACACAAGTGCCACAGCACCAGGCTCCACATCTGCTGCCAAGCCCTGTGGGGTTGAGGCCAAAAGACACATGGGAACATTTTCAAAACGAACTGTCCCCTCTGCTACTCACAGCTGCCATAGCCTGCATCGCTCTACCTCATCTTAGCAATGTGACTGAGAACGTGTCCGGCCCTGCAAGATCCTGGTTTTCCTCGTCTGCCACACGCCATACAGCCTCGTCTGCCACAGCCATGCAGTGGATGGCTGTGTCTCTCTCAGAAGATAGAGACTGAAGCAAGAAGCTAAAGGCATAGCGCTTACACATGAGAAGCGGTACAGAGTCAAATAGCTTTTCTCTCTCTCTCTCTCTCTCTCTTCTAAGCTTTATTTACTTTATATATTTGAGTACACTGTCACTGTCTTCAGACACACGAGAAGAGGGCATCAGATCCCACTGCAGATGGTTGTGACCCACCATGTGGTTGCTGGGAATCGAACTCAGGACCTCTGGAAGAGCAGTCAATTTTCTTAACCACTGAGCCATCTCTCTAGCCAAGCTTTTCTCTTTCAAGAATGTGCTTGGGAGACACACGGGCCAAGGGGGCCTGCCTCTCTGTGATCTCTCCTGGGGACAGGTGTAAGGGTGTCTGTTGGTGGAATAGGAATGGCTTAGAGTTAGCTGGCCTATCTTTGAAGTACAGACTAAACTTCAGGTTATGGGCTTTCATTTAAAATAAAAGCAAAGCAAAACACACACAAAAAACCCAAGGCAGGTGAAATTAGTGATGGCCAAATGAGTAACTTCCATGTAAGCCAGGGGGTGGTTCCCTCCACTGTGACCATGGGCTGAAAATCACTACCGCTGTGGACAGCACCAAGCATTCCCAAATAGTTGTAGATCCCATGTTACTCAACTCGGAGCTCTAAGGATATTACCAAGGCCAGACTGTACATTCCTTAGCCATAAAATTTATCAGAGTCAAAGATTAGGCCAGACAATGGTGGCACACGCCTTTAATCCCAGCACATGGGAGGCAGAGTCAGGTAGATTTCTGAGTTCAAGGACAGCCTGGTCTACAGAGTGAGTTCCAGGACAGCCAGGGCTATACAAAGAAAAAAAAAAAAAAAAAAAAAGAAAGAAAAAGAAAAGATTAGGTACAACAAGGAACATCAGACCCAAACCCATGCACCACAAGGAAGACACAGATGAGATGTGCTAACAATGGATGGTTGGTTTGGATCCTCAGCTATCTACCTGGCCTTCCATAGACATTCCAGAAACTGCCTGGGAGTCTATCCTAACTCCTAAGAAAAAGAACTTAAACATCCAGAAGAACAGAGACGTTTTCTTCTAATTTCTTGTTTTCTTCTTCCTCAACTCGTGTTTTAGAAAGCAAGTACCAAGAATGATATGGAAAATGGACTGTAGCCTATACAGCAGCCCCATGATGGAAACAGAGAGTACTTGGACAAGATAGATCTGGGTTCAAGTCTTAGTTCAATGGTGTTGCTATGAGTAGCCTTAGTTATCATCCAGCTAGACTTCAAGCTTTTACACTAAATTGCTGCTGTGAATGAGTAGTTCTCGGGCTTCATCGTAGGTCAGAACCACCTGACTGGCTGGGACTTCTTATGTCTGGGCATGAGCTCTCAAGGGATGTGGATGTGGCCAGGAAGAAAGGGTTTGACTCTCAAAGGGCTGACTATGACCAACAGGGCAGAACCACCTTCTGTC
This sequence comes from Montemys delectorum, assembly GCA_019843815.1. Lineage (NCBI taxonomy): Eukaryota > Metazoa > Chordata > Mammalia > Rodentia > Muridae > Montemys > Montemys delectorum. The sequence goes on from JADRCD010000077.1 coordinate 11,567, forward strand.
TGCCAGCAGCTGCCCAATGAGGACAGTGGATGTCTCTTTTCATGAGAATAGATTGCAAAGTCCCCTGGAGTAAATAGTATTATTATAAGTGTTAAGGGGCACAGTGCAGTGTCCGTACTGCAGTGCTCAGCACATAGTAGGGATATTGTTGGAAAACAAAAACACAAAAGCCCACCGGTAACTAAAAATAGCCATTTGCTTTATGTTGGAGACGCCAGCCTTTGTCACATATTACAACAAGAAATGGAAATTAAGTTATAACATATGAAGCTCGTATTGCAATTGTGGGTGGCAGGGACCTCCTTCTTGGCTTCCCATCCAATTCATTATTCAAATCCTTTTACCATGGTCTGCTCCACCACTCAGTGTGGAACCAGCTGTGGATCTTGATAAGAGGAGAAAGCTGGGCTGTTTCCACTTTGCTCCTGGCAGTCCTGAGGCCTCCAACAGAACTTTCTTACAAAATGAATAGTGCTGGCTCCCAGAGAGACCAATCTAATCTCATCTTGTCCACTCAGAAGATCTGTATCAAACGCTACAGACTGTCTGACTGCAGGACTGCAGCAGAGAGGGCATCTAACTCCATCTGGGTTTGCATCTGTTTCAAAGCCCGTGCATGGAGCCATCGGTGTGGTGGAAGCAAAATATAACTGGCTGGCTTTTAAACTGCTCCTGTCTATGGTGTTCTTTGAAGAGCCCCACTAGGAAATATGACAGAAACAGAATGAGCACCAGAGAGTTTAATATCCACAGCCTCCTCTAAACAGGCCCTGAATGGACCCAAAGCCCGAGTTCCACTGTTTATAGGTTCCATAATCTGGTCAGATTACCACAGTATGCCTAGAGACCTAATTTACTAATCCTCTGGAGAATTTTAAATTAATTTAAAAAGGGGACAAATAAGTCTCTGGTTACTCATGTTGGAATAACGTGTAACTTATACCTCTTGGCCAGTTTCTGAAGGTTTGGCCTACTTCAAATCAAATTACAGGAGAGACTGGCTATCCAGAAGTAAAAAAGGGTAGCCCTCCCCCCTGCCCCCGCTAGTATTAAGAGGTCTAAAACATGGAACAGTACAGAATATCTAACACTCTAAAAATATACTAAACTTCCTGTGGCTCAATCTGGCTGCATTGTCAAGAGGACCTTCAGATTCAACACAATCTATACAAACTGACTGTTCCTGCATGCACACTCTAGATCCTAGGGATGCTACACGTAATACCCAGAGTTAGAGCATCTCACGATGGTGGAGCAACACCTGCACTGTTAGGTACTGGGCTAATTTGTATATTGGCTCTATATGGATTCTAAGGACCAGATTTTAACATTTCTTAGATGTATATTCCAAGTTGAATATACATCTGGTTGATTAGATAGAGCGCAGCACTGGAGAGATTAGAATTGAGTGTATTGTGTCATCTGTTCCTTATCGCTTACATTACTTTGGAGTGGAAATGAAAAATCCAAGAGGGGGCTAGAGAGATGGTTCAGCAGTTAAGAGCACTGACTGGTCTTCTGAAAGTCCTGAGTTCAAATCCCAGCAACCACATGGTGGCTCACAACCATCTGTAACGAGATCCTCTTCTGGAGTGTCTGAAGACAGCTACAGTGTATTTACATATAATAAATAAATGAATCTTAAAAAAAAAAGAAAAAAAGAAAAGAAAAAGAAAAATCCAATAGGGTCTGATGAACCAGTAAGTTTACTGAGTTTTCTTGTAGGGAGCTGGCAGACCAACAATAGGACCAGCTAAAAGTCCAACCCCAATATGGGTGACCTTTCCAAGGCTGTATAGACTGGGTCCCCTCCAGGTAACACTCTACCTCCCACCCATCCTACTATTGCCCGAGACCACATACAGCTGGAGTGGAGAGAGGTAAGAGAGGCAGACTCTCAGGTGAGGCTCTATTTACCCTCTCCTCATTGCCTCCAAGGAGTTACGTTCAATGTGAGCTTGGGACTGGAGAGATCAACGAGAGGTTAATGCACCTGCTGCTCTGGAGGAGGACCCAAGCTCGATTACGAGCATCTACGTGGCAGCCTAAAACTGTCTGTAAGCTGTAAGCTTCAGTTCAGGGGTCTCACACACACACACACACACACACACACTCACAAAAGAAAATTTAAGAAAAGAAAGAAATCTTATTATTTTTAAATTTGAAGACCAAGTATCAAGGCTGTAGAGTTGGCTTAGCGTGGTATTGCAAAGGACCCTGGTTTGGTTCCCAGCGCTCACATGGTGGCTTGCAACCCTCCATAATACCAGTTTCAGGGGCCCTGATGTCATCTTCTGACCTTCGTGGGCACCAGGCATGCACACAGTGAACATACATTCAGGCAAAATATTCATACGTATAAAATAAAACAAGTCTTACTTCTTAGCCCTGCTATTCTGAAATTCTCTGTGCAGATCAGGTGACCTTGAGCTTAAGAGCTCGACCTGCCTCTGCTTCCCAAGCGAATTAAAGGTGCATACTACTGCATCAGACAAAAATCAGTAAAGTTTCTTTCTTGGTTTTTCTTGATTTTTCTCAAGACAGGGTTTCACTATGTAGTCCTGGCTGTCCTGGAACTTACTCTATGGACCAGAATGGCTTCAAACCCAGAGATCACTATGCCTGCCTAAAGTTAATACATCTTTAAAAAACTAACAAAATGCTGACTTTGTGGTGATCTCTTGTGGTGGCACTGCTGCTGTTTCTAAGCAGTAACGGCCATGTGCTGCCTGCCCTGAAGACAGAGCTCCAAGTGCTAACCAGATTCACACACACACACACACACACACACACACACACACACACCCTCCCTGTCCTCTTGCCCCAACAGCTTGTTCCCATTTTATTTCTTCCTCTTGCTAGCCGAATATCTAAGTATACCTTATGAAATGTCAACACCAATGACTAATAAATGCAAAGGCAACAGAAAACTTGTCAAAACATAAAAACTTGTCAAAAATTAACGTAGCAAAGCACTGTAAATGGGTGATGATGTAGGGCTTTTGGTCACATTATCTGAGCTCTCAGGTGACATGAAACACCAGGTCACCTTAGCATCAAAACAGCAGAAGAAAACGTTACACCAGGACCCTGAGCCACACGCCCTCTTCCCACAGTGTTGACTGGACAGCTTTTGTCCCAGGTGTCAGGCAGAAACACTTCAGCACAGAGTTGTAAGAGTGCTGCGGAGAGAGGTTGACTAACTATCTCTCCAGGAGATGGGACAGTCTAGCATAAATGATACTGGTGGGCAGAGAAGGCAGGGAGAGGGGAGAAGAGAGAGAGGGAAGGGGATATAGGGCAGGGAAGGAAGGAAGAGGAACATTTCCTAAAACGTTGAGGGTGGGCATGATTAGCTAAAGTCACCATTCACCACGTGTGCGTCTCTAAGCTACACTGGACACCGACTTAGAGATGCTCCCACATTCACCATGTGTGTGTCTCTAAGCTACACTGACTCAGAGACGCTCCCATTACCTCACTCTGGATAGGCTGCAGCAGCATGTCACATGAGCACTAGAACTCACCTTTAACAGGCCATAACCATCAGGGTCCATTTCTTAGATAGCACTGCAAAGGTCACCAAGCCACATGACATTAAAGTATAGGATGAATCTGACCAAATGGTCAACCAGCCCCTTAAATTCCTGCTCAGGAAGCCGAAAGCAAGCTGAATTCCTGAAGAGCCATGGTTGAAGAACATTTGGGAATGGGTGCCTTTCCTCTCAAGAGACTGCCCACAAAGCAGCCCGCCCCGCACACAGGAACTCTGTCCAAGGTACAAGGATGCAAAGACTTAACAGCAATGGCACTAATACGTCAAATGCGGAAGCACTGAGCCTCTAAAATCTGAGGCTCCAGATATCCCCATAATAAAGGCTCCTGGGACCACAGCTATGTCTGAAAATGATGGCTGGCAAAGCTGGCAAGGTGGCTTACACAGATGGTCTCCAAGCAGAATCTCAACATAAATTAAAACACCAGCTATGCATTAGGGAACTGAGCTTTAGTTAAGTTTTCTAGTACTTTTAGATTTTTCAAAAACTTCATTTTATTAAAAAAGAGAATTGTCATCTACAAACTATTTAGTATCCATCTATGCAAATACAACATCAAAATACTCTGGTAAGTTCCCTGACGGAGCAGACAATTTTAGGGGTTTCCAACAGGACACATACTGAAGACCAACAGAGTCCAAATTATAGGTGCTAGCTGGATTTTCAGAATAGAAGGAAAACGTAAGCGTTTAAAAAGCCGGCAACTTTCAGTTTTGCGGGTTTTGGATTTTTAAATCCAATCCTCAGGGAGGCCAGAAGCAGCAGGTGTTAAGAGACTGTGTGACCGTATCAGGGGACACAGAAGCAGCTCCCATGCAACTTCAAGGGTTGCTACCAGACATAGTTAAGAGACACTTTACAAATTAAAGCCAGATGAAATCAAAATATATCCTCCCCACTACATTTTAAAACGCAGTGGTTTATCAACAGTTGCCATTTTTCAGCGATAAGAAGACAGTTGGTATAAGCTGAACACAAAAAGCTGCCTCTTCTTTTGTAGGAAATTAAATTAGATACACATACACATTGACATTACCTTCAAAATTCAAAGTGGTTATTTTGCTTCACTATCATATAAAAACCATCTCCCTAAGGTCAAATTACTGAAAAAGCAGAAAGGCCAAAAAAAGAAAAGTATTTGCCATGTTTAAAAAATACACATTGTCTCAGTGGTTCTATTCATTTGATTATAAAGGTATATAATTCTCAGGACTCAGATTCCTAGGGCTCCTATAAAAGTAAACCTTACCCACTTCTCAAGTCTCCAGAAAGGATGCTCGGAACCTCTTCACTCCAAAAAGCAAAATGTCCCCATTCTGTACTGGTGAACTAGGAAAATGAGTCACCTGAAAGCCATGTACATAAGACAGAGGGAACCTGGGGACAGACTGAGTCAGAAAGCAGTTCTTGGGATCATGATGTGGGAGACACGGGAGGTAGAGGGACTCTTTGGGAACTTGGTTCCGACACAGACATGGCTTCTCTGTGAGAGTGAGGGCTTTCAGCTCTTGGCTCCTATCTCGCAATGTCTTCTGTTTTGTAAACAAAGGTTTTACGAAGCTACATCCATGGCCCTTTGTTTCTACTCTCTGTCACAGCTTCTTCCCAACAGTAAGTGGCTGCACAGAGACTTGACTTATTGACTCTGGTCCCTTATGAGAACAGTTTACGGAGAGTCCCCAACACTGTTCTACGTGCTACCCTAACTACCTAAGAGGTTAGTGTGGACTCTCAAGGATAACCTCAGATTTACTCAACAGCCAGATGCCTGCATCAACCAGGCTCTTTAGCTTTGGGCAAGAACGCAACTTGTCGTTAGCAGGTACCTAGAGACTTTCACTGGGAAGGAGGGACGGGGAAGGGAGCTGTTGCTACGTTCTCTTAATACTTTCACGTTGATGGGGCCTGGGACTCAGCCATCCCTGTAGTCCTCGTGAGTGCTTTCTGATATACAGTGTTCTTTGCCCTCCTATTACACAATAAGGACTTTAAAGCGTTCTGTTGAAAACGCTTTGTTTGATGAGGTTCTGTTTAGAAACATTTAAAGATACAAATAATTACTCCTTTAGAAAAGTGTGTCTGAAAGGAATCTGAATTCTGGATGTGAAGAGGGAGAAGGCGAAGAATATTAATAGAGAAATTAAACTCTACAAAATACACTTTAACAAGCACAGGTGTAAAATGGCCACCTGTTTTGGATGACGAAGTTAGATACAAACAAGACCATCTTTCAAGTTTACAGAAGGTTTCCCTGCTTCTCATCAGCTAATGATGATCCCGAGTCTCTAGAGTTCAGAGCGGTTCACATTTCAATAGCTGCTGAAGCACAGAAGATAAAACACTGAGGAGATATTTATCAAACACAAATTTATATCAAGAGAAAGATTTTTTTTTTTCTTCTCATAAAGCTTAAAAGTGGATTTTCCCTTTTGTCGTTAAAAGAATGGAGACTATGAAACTATTGGCTAGAGATACTTCTGTGAAAACACCTCACATTTGAACACCACGCCACACTTTCAAGTGCTCTCCGCCATGCTCTCCGTCTTCCTTAGTCCTCACAACATCCCTGTGAGGTAGGTATGGCAGGTATTAGTGTCCCAATCTCAAGATGAAGAAGCTGAGGCAGAGAGAGGTCAGGTGACCTCCTAACATCACACAGCGGGATGGTACAGAGCCGGAAGCAGAGATCAAACCCTCAGCTTCTATTATTCTCCCCATGATCACTACTGCCTCAGGGGTGAGCAATGTTCTCTGTCAGATTTGAAAGGCTACGTTAGCTCACTTTAGTGACATCATAACAGTAACATTAAAGGAGAAATACCAGAATAGGATAGGAGGTCTGACGACTTTACTCAACATAATAAAACGGGTGCAAAACCACTGTTGTCTACGTACTTGTAACTTTTTGGTCCAAATACATAAAATATGCAATATTTACAGCATTTTCCTTTTTTCTTTTGTAAGTGCAATGCTTTAAAACACATTATAAAGCACCGTAGTAAAAATAGTCTACAGGTAAAAGGACAGTAGGCAAATCCTACCCACATCACAGCTCACTAATGGAGTTGCCATTTGCAATCGCCGACACCCCAGTGTTCCGGGTTACAGATAAGCCATGAAGAAACAAGTATTAAACTCACTTTTTTGATATTGATATGTGGAATCCTTAAGAAAGCCTCAAATAATGTCCACATTCTTAGAAATATCATCCCAATATTGGAGACTGGGTGACAGGAGTCAGGAATACTGCTTCAACTCTTTTTACCTTTTTACAGTATTACTCATGGTTTTAAGTTGATTTCTTTAACACTAATGATCATCAAATAAAATAAAATAAAGCCTACATAAATAGGGGCAAACCCAACTGTAGCAGATGTGTTCTGAGAAAACATGATCAAACATTCTAATAAACTTTGTGAAATATGATTCATAAAAATAAATCAGATATTGCCAAACAGTTATTAGCACTATCGAGCACAAACTCCAAAAGGGGAAGGGGAGATGGATTCATCTTCATTCAAGAAGAGGTGAAGAAATGCTTATGAAAAGCACAAGAATCGGAACCTCTTCTGAAATGGTACTCACCCTTCTGACTAAACTTTCATATGTGTATTTCAGGCAATGTAAGCCCTTCCCCTGCACCAGGAGAAGATTATAACTACCATAAAAACGAAAACAAAACAACAAAAAAATAAAAATGCCTGAAAGTTAAAAACTCCATAAACTCTGCCAGCTGCCAGTGTCTCATTCTTCCACATTCATGGCTGTCCCCAGCTCGGCTTGGCGAGCGCCTCGCACACCTATTGGCAGCGAGGTGGGAGCTGGGAAGGGTACTGACAGAGTCAAGTTCTGGGTCAAGAGTGCTCTGGCCACATCTGTGCTCAATTCGACTTAGGGTAAATCTTTTCGTAGAAAAAGTTCTGGGCCAGGATGTAGAGGTCTCCATCTTTCTCACGGACAGCGTGAGCTCTGATGAACTGGAACTGCTCCAGAGCAAACTCATAGAACTCGTTCTCCATTTTCCAGATGTCTGACTGCTGCAGCTTCGCAATGGTCTGCTTGGTGGGCAGCTTCTTCTCCGTGGTTTTCCTAAGGTGAGATTTCTTTCCTACTTACGATGGAAAAACAAGAAACATAAATAATCCTTACAGAACACACACCAACACGCCTCTTTACTCAGACACGCCTCTTTACTTGAAGAAATGGCTTATGTTAATAAGACACTCTGAAGGGCAAGTAACACACTGCCTTATAACATTAACATGATCCAGCAAAAACCTGAAAGCTAACCTCAGCAGAGGCATCTCCGTTGGAGGGTGAATCCTTAAAAGACGTCACAAAATGCCCACAGAGTAAACACAAGACCAGCACTTAGTAAGTGGAAGCTGCCACTCTCTTCACTCTAAGAGTCATTTACTTTTTAACAACCACCACAATCAGTGTCCAGTTGTGTGTGTGTGTGTGTGTGTGTGTACTTGCATGTCAGAGACCTCCCTGGAGTCAGTCCTCTTCTCCTGTCACATATCTGGGCTCCTGCGGCAAGTGCTCTTACACTGTGGAGCCATCTTGCTGGCCCTTGTTTATTTAATAAAAATTCTGATAAAGCCTGTATCTGGTTTACCACCACCTATATTTGCTACAATCATGGAGAATTGAGGGTAGATGCAGACTCTGGGAGAGTTGGAGGGACGGTATGCTGTCAAACAACTAAAGGAAAAACATCGATCTCCTCCAGACTCACAAAGGTCTGGACAAATGACAGCGGAGACAGCCCACGATGGCTCTTCATGCGTTTAGCCATCCCAACCCGCCCTCTTCTAGAACTGTAGTCTACTTTATCACAGAATCAACCTGTAAACAGACAAAAGTCGGTGACGGCTGTAGAACTAAATCTATCCTGTACATACCTGTGCGATAGAGGTCGGTAGCGCCCCTGAAGAATCGGGGCAGAGCAGCCTCCAGCAGCATGATGAAGTCCTCAAGCTCTTCAGTAACTCCCACCAGGAAGTACTCATTAATTAGGTTATACTTAGCTTGATCCATAGCCCATCTGCTTCCTACATTCCTGAAACCACAGAGAAGGAATAAAAACTCGGCTGTGAGATCTGCTAAGTGTGGCTATGCATCTGCTGCCTGTGTTGTGGAGGAAACAGGGAGGCAGGCGCACAGGTGGGCGCGGCAGCACCGCGCCCTAGAGGGGCACCTCTGGGAAGGCGAACTGGAGACTCTCCTTCCTTCCACATCCGGCTTCTGCTCCCACACAGACACCTAGACTCTACTGAAGGGTTCTGGAAAGGAACAAACTTTAAGGACAGTTTGTTTGTATCAGATGTTTTTTATCTGATTTAGTGTGCACTATGTGTTTTAAAACTTTGTTCATTCTGAGAGCCCTTTTGGTAAGTAGAAGCAATCTGTGTTTACTGTTTATCTTGATTTGTAAACTCCGTGTCTTTTCTTTCCATAAGCTTTAGTGTTTCCTGAAATCCGGAGAAACAGAAAACAGGTAAGAAGAGGCTCCTTTTAAAATCTTTTTGTTTATAGTGTCAGCTAATGTTGTTGAGGGGTTCACCATAAATAGACTAGACTTCTGGGATCTCATTCAGCACCAACATTCTTTACGATTAACTCTGGCTCTGCATTTTAAATGCCAGTGTGATCTCAAAGATGCAGTTTCACTCTTTGTTTCTCCATTATTAAAACAAAGTCAGAACCACAAACCAAAAAACTGGGTGTGGTGGTGCATTCCTGTTATCCTGGCACTTGCAAAGTGGGGACAGGACGGTTATAAGTTCAAGGACAGCCTGGGCTACCAGAGATTCTATCTCCAAAAAAAAAAAAAAAATGGAGGGGAAGAGGAAGGGATTAGTTGATTTCTAAGGTCTCCCCCAGTTGTATATGAAATAAATTAAGTATTCTCTCTATTTAAAACTCAATTAAGCAATACTTTTTATTATTCAAATGCAGGGCCTGGCAAACTTTTTCTACAAAAGGCAGAGAATAAATTTTTTTCGGCTTTGTAGGCTATACGGTTTAAACCGTAATTGTTTAGCTCTGCCATCTCAGCAGATAGTAAACGAACCGGCATTAGTGGCTGTGCTCTGGAAAGCTTTATTTATAAAGGACAAGCGCTGTGCCATATTTGGGCTGTAGAGTTCGTTTCCTTTTCAGAGAAAGCAGCTAAAACCTGAAGAGACTCTCCCAGTGTTTCCAATTCTCCTTCTATGGTGGAGCAGTCTACAAGAAGACCTTCAAGTTCCTGTCAACCTACATGGCTCTAATAATTTGGCAATCTCTTGAATTTCCCATTATAGTTTGAGGAATATTCTAGTTCTGAATAGATTTAGTTTCTGTATTTTCTATCAAAATGACTGAATAAACCAGGTATGACAGTGCATGTCTGTTCCCAGCACTGGAGAGTCTCAAGTTCAAGCCAGCTGACTAAACAAAACAAAACAACAACCCAAAAAACCAGAGAGTAGGGACATAGCCTGGTGATACATTACTTGTCTATCATGCGCAAAGCTCTAGAGCTGAGCCTTATAGCCCCCAGAATAAATAAATATGTATAATTATTTAAAGAGCTTGAACACAGAACATTCTGGGGTATAAGTTGTTTTTTTTAAGGTAATCTCTTCTGTACTTCATGTTTACTTGCAGACTATATTACAACTATACAGTATCAGAGGATTGTTGGATACTTATAAACTCAAAATAAACTTGACAATAAAATCAGATGAATATTTCCTGGCTTTACTTGATCTACTTGAAGCAGAAAACTTAGGATGAAAAAGGTTTCTGAAATGACCTCTGACCTCTAAGATCCTCCACTGGAATTCAGCAAAACAGAACCCCAAAGCAAAAATAGCAACAGCAGCTGATAAAAGACACCATGAGAGTACGTGCACAATGAACCTTCAGGAACATCTAAAGACAACAAATCTAGATAGTTGTGTGTCAGGTGTTATGCTGTGCAGATGCTGACTCTCATCTAGTCCTGGCCGCCCCACCCTGCTCATGGGATGTGGGTTATGGAGATAAAGAAGATGCCCGTCTTAGTTCAGTTTATTTTCCTACCAGCATTCTGAGCTGTGGCCACAGAAGAATGGGATCTGAAGCCAGAGCTTCTCTGGAGCACAGTCTGAGCCGCCCTCAGCCACACATTCATCGAAGGTCTGTAGCAACGAGAAGAGCATGGGCAAGTTAAAGAAAAAAAAAGGATTTAATTGCTGAATGTACGTGTGCGTGTAAGCGTAGGCATGCACATGCCACGGTGAGCAGGAAAGTCAGAACAACCCTGGGTGTCAGTCCTTGCCTTATGTCTTGTTTGAGACAGGGTCTTTTTTTTCCCTGCTGAGGACCTCAGGCTACCTGGCCCATCTCACCAAAACACACTTGAGTTTAGATGCTCACTACTGCACCCAGCTTTACAGGTCGGTCGGAGGGCGCTGTCTCCAGTGACTCATCTCTCCAGCTCTCAAATTGTAACATAGTAAGTTAGGAAGGAAAGAGTGCAAGTATATGGAATGAGGTAAGAAAGCCAGGGCTGGGGAGATGGCTCAGTAGTTACGAGCACTTGTTCCTGCAGAAGACCGAGTTAAGCTCCCAGCACACACATGTGGTTCCCAACCATGCACACATTCTGACGCAGGTGCCATTTCTGATGTCTAGTGAGAAGCACCAGTGAGGGCCCACTCGCTGCCCTGCCCTTCAGGAGCGTGCCTGGTGTGCTCTCAACACACAAGGCTTGCCTACTTTTGACATGGAGCATCTGACCTTACCACATTAGTCTGTCCTATGGGTTCTGCAACGTATTATGGTGCCCCAAATCTCTGCAACTTTGCTAGCATGCTCTTCCTTGGTAGACCGATTCTTCCAAGCAAGGTTACATGAGGCCAGCCTTCTAGTTATTGCTCTGGCAGAAAGGCACTTTCCCTCTTTTGAGTTGTATAGGCTGCCTTGCTAACAGTCAGCTCTGAGGAAGGGGACACACTTGTCTGCATGTGTTACCTTTATGTCCATAAGAAGCGTCATGTACTTTTATATCATGTGTCTTGCTCCTCAACGATGGTCAGAGCCTGAAAAGGTCATGCCATGTGCACATGCATGTCAGAGCACACTGTACAGTGCCACACAACTGTAGGCAGGACTAACTAGCACACAGAAGGCTGCTGCAAAGGCTTCCACTCGGATGATAGTACTAGAGGAAAGTGCAGTAAGCAGGAGACAAGGCCACTCTCTTCATGACATACATGAAATCGCCTTCACTGTTTCCCCGAATCTGCATTATGTGTGTGTGAGATCTGTCTAAGTGGGAGATGGTGCCCTTGGCCATCCCTAAACGGTTGGTCCGTGTGAAGGTAAGCTGTTTTTATTTTCTTAAATACAGGATCTTATTAGACCAGGCTGTCCTTGAATTCAGCGACCTGCCTGCTTCTGCCTCCCACGTGTTGGGTAAAATGTGTTTAACTTAGGCTGGCATCTGGCTATGCTTATGGGAGTTATCTCAGTTGCACAACTGAGGTAAGACCTGCAGCCTGTACCGCAAGGGAGGGGGCAGCTACATGGGATGGCCTGGAGGGAGGAAAGGGGAGGGGGAAAATAAATGACGTATTGAAACTAGAAAGTAAGCTGAACACAGTATGGATGCATTAGTTAACCCATCGTCCTCTGCGGTCAACTAGAGATACCAGCATGCGCTTCATGGTCCTGCTATCCTGACTCCCAGGAAATGGCAGCTCTGACCTGGAACTATAAGTCAGTCCTTTCCCCCTTAAGTTGCTTATGTCAGGGTATTTTGTCACAGCAACAGGACAAGAACCTAAGACAGTCTGGTTTATATTTCCTGCTGGAAGCCAACCCCCGCAAAGTGGCTTTACCACAAGCCAAGTTAGCTTAAAAAAAAAAAAAAAAAAAAAAAGAAAGAAAGAAAGAAAGAAAGAAAGAAATGAAGCAAACACACATTACATCTCCACTTTTCTCCATCGTACCCCCATTTTCACGAAGCCTATGGCTCAAGGAACTAAGCGGGACAGGTCAGAAAGTTTCTGACTCCATGCCTGGTTCTAATAGGCCGTAGCTCATAGCATGGTCCCTGCAGCTCAGTACAAAGACTTCTTCATGCCTGTACCAGACTAGAAGACAAGGCAGAAGATGAGTAACTTACTAAATAACTTCGCCATCCCCACAACTATCCCATGTGTGCACATGGCTGTGTGTGTGTGTGACACTTAACGACATTAAAAAGGCTGGCTTAACTATAAGAAAGCGGCATGCTAGGTGATGCAATTCTAAGGCTTCCACAAAATTAGTACATAGACAGTGCAGACTATATGCAGACAACTCCGGAGATTTCGTGCATACAATTTTAATTAAACTGAATAATCATCCTGGATGGCTATTTTAACTCAATTCTTTAATTAGCAAACTCCTAGTTCCTGTGTTCTTCAAGTATTTTAGTCCTCCAGGCAAAGAAAATTTAGAACATCTTCAAGTCTGTTTTTAGGCAGTGTTTTAAATCTGCTACCTGACTAGGGCAAACTAAAGTTACCTCCAAACCACTCCAGGCCAGGCTGTTAGCTCTCTTGCATGCGATTCAGTGTGGCCATAGTCATGGGCTTGCTAGTGGACTGACGGCAGAGCAAACATGGACAACTTCTGGGTCACCTGCTTCAGGGAAAACCATTTGATTCCACTTCCTTTTTCCCCAATGGGCCACAGTACAGATGTGGTAGTGGCCAGAACTCAACAAAACATGAAGATCTCCTGAGGAACAGTAGAGCAGCGATCTACGAGGACACTGGGTACTTGACGGACAGTGTGTCATAGAGCTTCCTCAAGAGAGTAGATCTTGGGCCCGGCGGTCGTGGCACACGCCTTTAATCCCAGCACTTGGGAGGCAGAGGCAGGTGGACCTCTGAGTTTGAGGCCAGCCTGGTCTACAGAGTGAGTTCCAGGACAGCCAGAGCTACACAGAGAAACCCTGTCCCCCGCCCAAAAGAGAGTCTAGATCTTAACTGGATGCTAAATACATACATGCAGCCCCAGCACTTGGGAGGCTGTAGGTTCAAGATCATCCTTCAGACTACGACAGGTGAGTCTCATTCTAGTCTTAGCTACGAGAGAATACAAAACAAAAAACAAGCAAAACAATAACTTAAAAAAAAAAAAAAAAAGGTAGCCAGATGTAGTGCTACATGACTTTAATCAAAACACTAAGGAGGCAGAGGCGGAGGCGGAGGCGGGGGCGGGGGCGGAGGCGGAGGCAGAGGCAGAGGCAGAGGCAGAGGCAGAGGGGCAGGGGCAGGGGCAAGGGCAGGGGCAGAGGCA
>JADRCD010000077.1:25549-38115 GCA_019843815.1 Montemys delectorum
GGCAGAGGGGCAGGGGCAGAGGCAGAGGCAGAGGGGCAGGGGCAGGGGCAGAGGGGCAGGGGCAGGGGCAGAGGCAGAGGGGCAGGGGCAGAGGCAGAGGCAGAGGGGCAGAGGCAGAGGCAGAGGCAGAAGGGCAGAGGGGCAGAGAGGCGGACGCAGGTGGATCTCTGAGAGTTCAAGGCTAGCCTAATATACTCAGTGAGTTCCAGGACAGCCAGGGCTACATAGTGAGACTCTGTCTTCAAACAAACAAACAAACAAACAAACAAACAGATAGATGCATCCTCACCCCCAGGGCTTCTACATACCTGAACTGTTTGCTTTATAGCATTGGATGTTATTTACCCATCAAATGTGGAAAATGGCTGGGTTTTGCCCTCTGTGCTGGCTAGTTTTATATCAACTTGACATAAGCTAGAGTCCTTTAGGTAGAGGGAACCTCATTTGAGAAAATGCCCCCTGGATGGTCTGTGGGCAAGTCTGTGGTGCATTTTCTTGATTGATGATTGAAGTGGGAGGGTCCAGTTTGCTACCCCTTCTATAAAAAAACAGGCTGAAGGGCTGGAGAGACGGCTTGGCGGTTAAGAGCCTTGACTGTTCTTCCAGAGGTCCTGAGTTCAATTCCCAGCAACCACAGATGGCTCACAACCATCTGTAATGGGGTCTGATGCCCTCTTCTGGTGAGTTGGAAGACAGCTTACAGGGTGCTCACATATATTAAATAAATAAATAAATAAATAAATAAATAATAAAAAAGAAAAAAAGGGGGGAAGAAAGTAGGCCAAGTGAGCCACGAGGAACAAGCCACTACACAGCACCTCTCCACGGCCTCTGCTCTAGCTCCTGCCTCCAGGCTCCTGCCTCCAGGTTCCTGCCCTATTTAGATCCTGCCTTGGCTTCCGTGGACAATGTACTGCAAGCTGTACGATGAACTTTCTTCCCCAAGTAGCTTTTGGTTAGTGTTTAATCACAGAGACAGACGTAGAAAGTCTTATGGACATATCTTATAATCCTACAGGCCAAGCAATTATGGAGAAGTCTAACAGGACCATAAAGGAAATGCTCATCAATTGTAAGGAGGTTATGGTCTCTCAAAGATAGTTTAAATAATGCTTCATTGACTTTAATTCTTTTGAATACCAATGAAGCAAATAACATAACTGCTAATATACACTGGTTTATGGAAAAAAATTGTTGAACTAAATCAGTCTGTTTAAATTAAGGATAGGAAAACGGAGGGAGGAAATGTGTTATGCTGGGGGGGAGTCTTTGTCTTTGTTTCCACAGGAAAAGAAAAGCTGTGGATTCCTTCCAAATTAGTAAAAAACAAAACAAAACAAAACAAAACAAACAAACAAAAAACCATCAGATTTAACAGTGGGGGAGACTCCCTGAAGATCTTGGCTGCAAACAGGAATCATGAAGACAGCAAAGCAGGTAACTTATATCGCTGATCCCCCTACATGGAAACAGCTCCGAGACTCGGGCATGGCGATGTCTCCAAATAGACTTCATCTATGAACCCACAAGACATATCATGTCATCCTTTCAAATGGCATAGATAGAAATTTATATTACAGCTTGGTTATCCAATCCAAACTAACTTATAAAGAAAACAGAGGCCTTACCCACGTCAACAGAGAGCAGAGAATCATATTTAGCTTAACTGTGCCCACTGCACATGCTATACATATGCTATTGCAGAAATGTATATACTCCCTGGAGAGTTCATATGTTTACAGACACCATGAAGTCAATCAGCTCTGATAATATTTACCCTCCGATGTGCTGAGACATTGAGCCATAGTCCAGCATCCTGCCCGAGCCTACCTCAGACTGCCTCAATGCTGTTTTCTTAACATTCTGCATCCAGGACAATTTCAAAATGGCGAGGTAGATCACACACCATCACAGACTGGTCCAGTAAGGACCTCAGTTAAACCCTGAATGTTCTCAGCATGCAGAGACTGGACAGCAAATGCTGTAGCTAGCTTTAAGACTGACCAATATCATTTAGGTGGGGAGGGGGTAAAAGGAAAGTGATGCCCCAAATCAGCAGGAAGCAATCTTTAGAGAGTGATGCCCCCATTCCTAAAAAGCAGGATGATGGTTTCTGGTTGTTCAAAGGGTTTGGTGTTATTAAAGGAGGATTGGTTACAAGTTGTTAATGGTCTTGATAAAATATAAGAGGTTAGACTCAGGGATTTCTCTTTTTCTCTTTCTTCTATCCTTTCTTATGCTAAAGGGAAAAGAGGGGAGAAGGGTTGAAAAGAAAAAAGGGGGATGGATATAGGAATAACAGGAATGAAGGGTTGATTATTGAATCTACTCGTAAACTACAGAGCTACTACATGCCAAAAATCTTACAGTGGTGTAGATCTTTGTATATTGATACAAAATTAAGGTTATATTTGGTAACAACACTCTATGCATCAACTCTTTAAGGTATTGTTTCTATGTAATTTTTTTTATTTTAAAGACTTATTTATTTATTTTGGTTTTTCGAGACAGGGTTTCTTTCTCTGTGTAGCCCTGGCTGTCCTGGAACGAACTCTGTAGACCAGGCTGGCCTCAAACTCAGAAATACACCTGCCTCTGCCTCTGCCTCCCAAGTGCTGGGATTAAAGGCTTGCACCACCACTGCCTGGCTTATTTATTTATTTATTTAGTATATGGAAGTACACTGTAGTGTCTTCAGACACTCCAGAAGAGGGCATCAGATCTCATTACAGATGGTTATGAGCCACCATGTGGTTGCTGGAATTTGAACTCAGGACCTTTGGAAGAGCAGTCAGTGCTCTTAACCGCTGAGCTACCTCTCCAGCCCTGTTTCTATGTAATTCTTAAAAATGCAATGTTAAGTTCTAGTCCTTTTGGAAGCTGCTATTACAAACTGTGTAGGATATTAAGAAATGCAGGCTAACAATTAATCAAACTTATGGTCATGTTAGGTAGTAGTCTAGTTTTTACTACAGAAAATATATTTCCAAGGTTGAACAGATAGTAAATAGCTAAAAGCAAGCAACATTTGCCTATCCAGATACATGACAGACAGACAGACAGACAGACAGACAGACAGACGATCTTCAAAACCCCAGGGATCTACAAAACATGACATTTAAAGATGTTTTATTAATAAAAGGCCGTTTTTGACAACTAGACATGTGAGCTCCTGGAAGCACCCATTCTACTTCAACGATGATGAGCACTAAAGAACCTCCAGATGGAGTTAGCTTCAAAATGGCAAGCTAGCCACTGGGCAAGACACTGCCTTTGCTCCAACTGTTAGAGCAATTTCGTAAGTAATAATTTTTCCTTTATCCCACTAGCTCCCAAATAAATAACACAGAAACTACTAGATTTATTTAATAAAGCTTCCACATACAATAACTGAACAGTGTTATTAATCTATTTTAACCCTCTAAATTAATCTGGCTACCTCCTAGCCAAAAATCCCTGATACTTGCATTTTAGTATTGATCTGGCCCTCTCTGTTCCAAGTATGTTCTCATGGTGTCTCCCACCCTCTCCATGTGGTGATCCTCTCTTCTTTTTTCTCTCTCCCCCTCCCCTCATTGGAATCATAAGTCCAGCCCTGTTCTCTCCCCTGCTCAGCAACTGGCTGATGAGGTTTAAATTGACAAATCAGGGCTGGGTGTGGTGGTGCATGCCTTTAATCCCAGCTCTTGGGAGGCAGAGGCAGGTGGATTTCTGAGTTTGAGGCCAGCCTGGTCTACAGAGTGAGTTCCAGGACAGCCAGGGCTACACAGAGAAACCTTGTCTCAAAAAAAAACAAACCAACCAACCAAACAAACCAATCAGGAAATAAACGGGTAGCACTGCTTTCACAACATTGAGATGGAAGTTCTTAGAATAAGCATTACAAGGCCATGTCCAGACTGTAGTCAGATATGGGGGCAGAAAAATCAGCATGTGACTAATACAAGGATAGTCTTTACACGGTGCACAGTAACATTATGCCAGCAGCTGACACTACACTGTCCAAACTGGACAAACAAGGCACAGGGAAGGTGGCTGCTGAGCTCTGCTACGACAGGGTAGGCAGTCCTTCATATTTCCTGCTTCACAAAAAGTCTGTCAGACATTCTGGGCCAGACGCTGAAGAAGATGCTCCAATGACAATGAGAAATTTGGGGGACTGTCCAAACTGCCTACTCCCTTTGTCACCCCTGGAGTTTTGGAAACTGCTTGCTTATACGTCCTGCATACCTGGGTAATATTTGTTCCTTCTCAGCTCTCTGATCGAGTTGGAGACTAGATGGTTAGAGTTTTACCATTAAATTTAAGTTGTTTAGGATTTAAGAAAATGTTTTTAAATCTAGAAAGATGTTTTAGGTTGATAATGCAAGTTTTGATAGAAATTGAAAGTACAGAACTCTGTATTCAAAAAGATAGGACAGATAGTAGAATACTTTGCCCAAGGTTGCCAAATGTATATGGACTGGACATCATGTATATAATCTTAACTGATAGTTTTCATAATTGTTCTTATTATATATGGTTTATTTTTGTAAGAGTAAGAGACTTTTATTGAACTAAAAGGGGAAATGTAAACAGAATCTCTTGTATACTGTATGGAAGCATCACCCATCAATTAGAAAACTGTTGTCCTGTTAGGTTAGGCAGGAAATAAAAGGTGGGAACTCTGGCAGGGAAAGAGTCAGCTGTGGGAAGAATTCACTCCAGCGATGGAGATGTCCACATGAACCTGAGGAGATGAACTAGCCACGTGACAGGACCTAACCTAGACTAAAATAAATGGGTTAATTAAGTTAGAGCTAGTTGGGGAACACTCCTAAGCTTATGGCCTAGGCAATTATTCATAAATAATAAATCTCAATGTCATTATTTCAGGAATTTGGGTGTAGTTGGAAAAGCCTGAGGTTACAGTAGCCTGACTGCAATGCTGAGTTGAAACTATAAATGGTATTAGCAGTGCCACATGTTTGGAAGCCACACAAAGTTGCTAAAAACAACTCAGAATCAATGGGACTCCAGGTTGGCTGTTGGCTTAAAAGGAGCCAGTTGTGTCCTTTGAAAGGACACAGCCAAGAGTGCCCATCATGCGTGGTCCTCACTTTGGGCGGTGTTGGTCTTTGGTAGCGTCGGCTATTCTCAGATGGCATTGGCCATGCTTGGAGACATGTTGAGCTCTGATCTGAGATGTAGAAGATGTGACTAAGTGTAGGCCATTCTCCTTAAAGCAGCCTACCATCTACAGGACACTGGCCAGCCCTGTCACCTGTCAGTAACAGACTTGCTGCTCAGCACTCTACGTAGGCATTATCAGCCACAGCTTGTAGCACTGGTAAACTGCGGGCTTATGGTGGCAGGTGCAAGCTTCCAAAATGCAGTTTCTCACAGCTGTTGCTGATAATGTCTGTAGTGGGATTAATGAATGTGAATTTTTGATACTGTATAATCAAATGCATTAACCCTTGGGGGCCCTGTGTAACATTGTATGTACAATGAAGGATGTTTGAAAACTGCCTAAAAGACCAATCTTAAGTACAACATCAAATGCATTAATAAATTTTAATGTGTAAAAGTTCACTGTGGCTTCATGTTCTACACGCTGACCTTCCATTTATCAAATTCACTGTAGAATTAAAACGTAGCCTTAATTTTTGGGAAAGGCTATTAAAACTATCTTTTAATTGCATACCTGCATAAAGCTGAATTTTCTTTCTTTATGTCCATAACCAAAACAAAAGTGCCAGTGAATGGCACTCTCCTCACTTTTGTAGGAAGGAGGACTGTTTACACCAGAGGTCATGCATTACCATGGCACAGGCGTCCTAAAACGAACCTTTAAAGAAGCCTCTGGCTAGTGAGATGGCTTGGCAGGTAAAAGTGCTTGCCCCAAGACTGAGGACCCACGTGATCCCTAAAACCCACATGGTACGTGAACCAAGTCCAACAAGTTGTCCCTTGTCATGTGCTCTGTGGCACACACATCCTTATAAAAAAAATGAAATAATGTAAAATAAATGGGGAATATAAAACAAGCTAAAATTCTCCATGTAAACTATGAATTTATTCATACTGGTAAATACTAACAGTTGGCTACATAAACAAAAGTTCTCTGGGGTTCTTAATTTTCTTATTTTAACATTTATGTGTACGTGTGTGAGTGTGCTTACACACGCATTTGTTCTCCCCCACCTACAACAGGCATATTGCACACACATGCACATACTTGCTGGGGCCATAAAAAGACATCAAATCTCCTTAGGAGCAGCCACGGCAGAGGCAGGGTCAAAGTTCAATCTTAAATGTAAACAACAGGGCTTTTACAGAGAAAAAGGATGCAGTAATAATAAGCTCTGGCTGAGCACATGGGGTAACAGAGCTACAGACAGGTGGGTATAAGATCATTAATACGTCTTATAATTGTGTTTCCTAAGCCTTAGGTAATTAAATACATTTACATTTAGTGTGTGTGTGTGTGTGTGTGTGTGTGTACCCACATGCCACATCAAGAGGCCAGTTCAGTCCTGTCACTGTGTGGGTCCCAGAAAATGGACTCAGGTCGTCAAGCACCTTCCATGGCTAACCCACCTCTCTGGCCCTACTCTGGAGAACATTTGAGCAAAGAAAGCTATAAAGGTGTCCCACTTAAAAAGCGCCAAAGCACGGTGGTTCTGAGCACTGGACTCAGGCTACACAGGAAGGAATGACGCAGAGGCTCAACCTAAGGTGCCTGCTGCACGCGCTACCCTCGCCTGGCTGGAAGCTGCTTCAGAGAAACAGTGTTCATAAACTCGTGATTGCAAGTAAGCGCTGACTGCCACTGTGAGACTAAGAACCAAAATAGGACCTCCTTGAAAGTTGGTGGCAGGTGTGATCGCCAATATCGATTTGGCTTTGTTTGTGAAGGTATCTCCAGGGAAGTGTCAGGGAACATGTGCAGCAGCACCTCATAGTGCCTGTGTGTGAGTGTGCGTGTGTGTGTGTCTGCGCGTGTGGGCATGCACACACATGCCCTGGACTGAACGAGTGGAGCCCAGCACTCGTGGTGGTTCCTGCCTCCCCCCCTCACCGGCCCCTCCCACCACACGCCTCCCCGCCCCAGGGACTGCTTCAAACTGTGAACTGAAACAGCCCCTCCACTCCTTAACCTGCTTTGGTCGTGTATTTTGCCACAGCACTGAGAACAGTAACCTACACAGCAGGACTGTAAGAAGACAAAGGTGCAGTCACAGAGTTGTGTGTTAGTCTTCACTGTTGCTTCTGTACCGTCCTGAGCTCCTTCCAAAACGGCACCATTAAACAGAGCACACTCAGGATCGATCGGCAGCAAGCATGTTACCTTTTTGTCTCCTTGTTTCCGTCTCCTTAGTCCTGGCCTGTAGTCATCTCCAAACCTCAGGAAGTAATAGTAGGACACCAGCCGCTCAATAGGGTCCCTGATGACATTGATGTAGATTGGCCTCTTCTTCACACCGAACCTGAAAGAGCGGAATGGCAGTGATGAGGGCAGCAGCACTTTCCTCAGTTCAGGCGTGCATGCCCTGAAATTATATGCAAGAATCTAAAGTCCTGGTGCTGTACGAAAGTAATAAAAGAAATTAACTAAAATGAAATTGAGTATGTAGATGCAACAAAGCAAATAAAAATAATTCAAGGAACACTAGAAGAGGTCTACCTATGCCCTGAGGGAGTAAGGAGGTGTGTCCTGAGGGCCTCGGCCTAGAGAGACCTTGGAGGTGTGCGCACACCTGGCAGGCCCTGTCCAGCCATACTATGTATGCCTCGGTGCCATATTTATGCCTCTATTTTCGGAGGAGCTTAAGCAGCCACACAGCCTATGTCTAAAAAAGACGGCACGGCGAAGCTCAAGACCAGATCCCAGGGAGCCTATTACTAGTTTCTCATGCGTGAGCCCTGTGTGGCACTCAGACACTGACACATGTCCCACCCATCACTGCGCATCCCACGAACAACTCAAACCCCATGCAGCCTTTAGAAATCGTGAGTGCCATCTGATGGGGTCGCAGGTGTCCCATGCCTGAAGCTGCATGTACTGTACCCAGGTTATGAGGGTAGCCGCCCGCTTTCTTAGGAAAGCTGCATTCTATCTGCTAGTACTGTCCCACAAGTCTCACAGGAGCATAACAAAAGCTGATTAGCTGAAACAGCAACATCAATACTACATTTAGAATCTACCTAGAACCAAGCAGCCTATGAGACACACACCTTAGGACTCAATGCCAGGCAACAGTCTTTACCTGCAAAATGGGGAGGAGGATGACCTGCCCGATGCACAACGGCCGTGCAGAGAAGAACAAACCTCTATCAAGTCCCAAGGGAAAGAACCTGACCTCTGTGGTGCCCGACAGAAGATAGCAGCGTGCTAGGTGGCTGTCTTGTGTCCAGGGTCTCCCCTGTCTACTCACCTGGCAATTCTCAACCGTTTTCCTAAAACACTATGTGCTAGATCACCTGCTCTTCAGAAACCTGAAACAAACCTCGTTGATAGCTGAAATCAAACCTAAACGTCTGGGATTTGGGCTGTAGCTTGACTAGCATGTCCAGGGCCCTAGACTGCAACCCTAGCACCACAAAAATAACAATGGCGCCTACCCCGCCCCAACTCCTCAGTCATCTTACATTGGTCATTCTTACATCTCAGATACCACCTTATTTATTGTTTTCTTGAATTCTACTCCAGGCAGAAGCAGTCAGACCTGCCTTACCCCCAATGTCCCGTAAACCGCTCGGCCCACCCCACCCATGTCTGCAATGCTGCGCTTGGCTGCCTTTTCCTCCTTCAGCCTCACCCCTGCTCTTCTGGAGCTAACCTTTTCTGGCGGCAGAGACAGTATGTGACGTCAGTGAGCTCCACACCAGCTCTGCAGCAAGACAGGAGGGCGCCAGGGCCCGGGGCAGAGAGCACAGCTCGGAGCCACTTCCCACCAAGCCATCACTGACGTTACATACAAGGGACACATGTAGATATGTGGTGGGAAAGCACTCTGGGCAGAGGGCACCTTCGAGGATGAAGGTCTTGAAGCTTCTAGTGGCAGCTGCTGGGAGGGAGAATGTAGCCGCAGCATCAGGGAGAGCAAAGGTGGAGAGGAGAGGCTCGGAGGAGGCCTTCGGGAGTGCAGGCATGTGGGCCTTGCACGCCGCTCTAAGCACTCTAAGCATTCATTTTTGTGAGTCACGAGTGAGGTCACTGGAGGATTCCAGTAGAGATGTGTGATGATTCATCTCTTCAGAGATGGGTGGCTACTGTTTCAGAACGAAGAGGGTTGTAATACACTCTTGTGGCTCCAGTGACCACTGTGTACAGTGCTACCAGCCTTCGTCAGACACCTGTGGTACCTGTGAGCTATCAGGCTCAGGTAAAATCAACTCTGAGCTTGTCTTGCTAACGCTCGCCCCCAGCTGCACGGTGTCTTCTGAGTGTCCAGAAAGCAGCAATGATTAACAGGAAACAGGAATGTCGGAGACAGGTAGCAAGCACTGTGACCCAAGGAGCTGGAGAGGCTACAGAAAGGCTGCGGCTGTTGGGCTTCTGCCTGGGACTTGATCAAAGTGCAGCTCCCAGCCGGCCAAGTACACAGGGGCTAGGGACGAATCAGCTGGGGTGGACAGACTGTGGGATCTAAGCACACATACTGTTTTGTGAGAGAGCACCCAGCAGAGAGGCACTGGCAAGGCACAGGAACCACTTCAGCATAAAGAGACAACTGCAAGGAGGGAGCACACAGGGCATGGTGGCGGTCCTTAGATGGCACTCCTCACTCAGACCGGCTCTCCGAGAAACTCCTCACTTCCCATCAGCCATGAGCCAGACCTCATTCCAGAATGTCCGCACTCTTCCTTGGCTCCCTAGTCTTGAACATATGGACAATAACAACATGGATAGCAAACAGGACAACGCACATTACACACCTCCCCCTAACCAATGTACAGCTGTCTGTGAATGCCCTGGATGGCAGTTGTGAGATAGTCTGTGAACTCATTCTGAATATAGGAATATGGTCTATTACTTGTGATTGCAGAAGGGTTATAACAGGCATAAAGGGCTGGAGGCAAGGGGTTAGAACGGAAAATGGGCACAGTAAAAATGGCATCTGGGACACACAACGCCGCCTAGGAAGAACATAGCTAACAGGGTTTACCACTTTAACCTCTGTGACCACACAGCTTACATGGGGAGAAAAGCAAATCCCGCAGCTGGAGACTCTTCTTTAATCCTGGCCAGGGAGGAAGGGTAGAAATCTGTCTCTGCTCAAGGAGAGTAAACTACTGACCAGCGGGAATGCTCCCCCTAGAAAGAGGATTCGGCTCGGTGGGTGTGCAAGGGACTATTTTCTAACACATTTACATCGACGTCTACCTACCTCCCAGCAGGTCTGCTAGGAGACACTTCAGAAATTCAGTATACATGTCAGATATGCGCAGCACAAAAGGAGCAACACTAGGATTATTTCCTTACAACTGCACAGGCATAGCCTGGATGGAATAACCAAGAACAGCTTTTAAAAACAAGGGCCCATGAAGGCCAGCTGTAAGGAGCCTGATCTACTGGCTGAAGTCTAAAAGAGAGACGATGAAGGCAGCAGAGGGCCACAGCCTTAGGGAAAACCTGCATTTTGAGACTTCTGCAATGTATTTGACTTAGGCATCAATCTTTAAAAAACGGTATCGTTGTTGTGCTGTGTGTGCCTGTGCATGTGTGAGGTCAGAGAACAGCTTTCAGGAAAAGCTTCTCTCCCGTCTTGTGGGTCATGGGGATCAAACTCACGTTATCAGGCTTGGGGACAGGTGCCTTTATGCCTGAGCCTTCTTGCCAGTCATTAAGTCAGCTTAAGTCTGGCTAGGAACAGTCATATGTCATATCTCAGGCTGTAAATATTTATGTGGGACTCTTGGCCATAAATGGCTCATACTAGTGGCATACTGCCTTTGCTTCGTTTCAAAAGTGAGTGACCTGTTGGCATCCGCGGCTCTCAGGGATACTGCTGTGGTATGGAGGACAACTGATCTGTGAGGATGGCTCCTACAAATGACTCTTATGAATAAATGCTACGGATGCATGAACAAAACATTCACATTTCAGTAAAGCATAATCTCTTCACTCTAGAAAGAAAGTGGGTTTCAATGAACTCCTTAGTCAAGAACTACAACTTATTCAATCTGATATTAATCCTGGCATCTTGAAAATGTCCAACCTAGGGCTTAACTCTCTCCTAAGCTACGTGTCTACGCTCTCAAACGGCCATCCCACAAACATGGATTGTGTAATGCAGTTTGTCAAGTCAAGCCGGCAGTTTGTAAAGGGCTCAATTCGGCTGGTTAAAAGATGCACCAAACCCGACAGAAAAGAATTCCAGAAGACTGCCATGGCCACAGCGATAGGACTGGCTATCATGGGACTCACTGGCTTCTTCGTGAAACTGATTCACATCCCTATTAATAACATGAGTGTGAATGGCTGAGTCCTTTCTCATTATGGGATGAGTGAACCAAAGAGGGGGTGACAAGCTCATGAAGTAAAACGTTGCCTGGATGCTTTGTGCTTTTTGTTTCTTTCCTCCTACCTATGATGTTTTCTATTTCTAAATTAAAATAATTTCAAAAGAAAAGAAAATGAAAACGTCCAACCTATATAATCTTAAAATGGAAAATGTTAAAGTCAACAGCATTAACTTGTCATAGCTCAACTCTCTGGAGACTGTTCATCACGAGGAAGAAAACAAAGAGCAACTGGGCACTTACAGGTCAAGCAGAACCAGGTAAAACGCTTCAGAAAACCACAAGGTTAAAACAAAGGGCACAAGACAGAACCGGAATCAAAACCACTATGTAAAAAGACGTTTCTCTTCCTCTATCCTAATACTGTAGAGAAATCCAAACGCGGACTTGATGGAGACGTGTGAACTAGAGTGTGTGCCCTGAGAGTCGGTCCAAACACAATCATCTCCCACTTGTTATTTTCCCACATTCTCTCCCCGGGACTCCAGAAGGCTTAACTATGTTTCAATCTCTATTATCTGTCTAATAAATTGAAAAACTGAACACTCTGCCCCCATGAATTTACCATTTTTCTTTCTATAATGGCAAGTAACGTAAGGAATTCCACCAAGCAGGGGACTGTTCCCGCCAACAACACAGGAGCTTGCTTTTCCTTCTTTGTCCTTTTTTGAGACCTTATTTATTTTATATGTAAAGTGTTTTGCTGAATGAATGTCTGTGTATCTAATCCTTGGAACTTGAGTTACAAATGGCTGGGAGGCACAACATGGATGCTGGGAGCCGAACTCACATCCTCTGGAAGAGCTTCTCTGTGTGTGTGGTAACAGGAACTGAGTAAACCCAGGGCGTTTATCATAACGAGGTGACTATTCTACTACAGAGCCATAGCTCAAGAAACATGTCTTTACACTAAAAATCATTTACCTACATTGTGCATATGCTGTGCATGTGAACACAGGAGTACACGTGTCATGGTGTACAGTGGTCAGAGGACAACTTTTCCTGTCGGTCCTTCCTTTCCCGCCCCTTTGAGACAGGGTTTTACTGCTGCTGCC
>JADRCD010000077.1:38215-52713 GCA_019843815.1 Montemys delectorum
AGGGCACAAGACAGAACCGGAATCAAAACCACTATGTAAAAAGATGTTTCTCTTCCTCTATCCTAATACTGTAGAGAAATCCAAACTCGGACTTGATGGAGACGTGTGAACTAGAGTGTGTGCCCTGAGAGTTGGTCCAAACACAATCATCTCCCACTTGTTATTTTCCCACATTCTCTCCCCGGGACTCCAGAAGGCTTAACTATGTTTCAATCTCTATTATCTGTCTAATAAATTGAAAAACTGAACACTCTGCCCCCATGAATTTACCATTTTTCTTTCTATAATGGCAGGTAACGTAAGGAATTCCACCAAGCAGGGGACCGTTCCTGCCAACAACACAGGAGCTTGCTTTCCTTCTTTGCCCTTTTTTGAGACCTTATTCATTTACCTACATTGTGCATATGCTGTGCATGTGAACACAGGAGTACACGTGTCATGGTGTACAGTGGTCAGAGGACAACTTTTCCTGTCGGTCCTTCCTTTCCCGCCCCTTTGAGACAGGGTTTTACTGCTGCTGCCAGCAGGCTTGCAGGTTGGTGAGCTTCCAGGGATCCTGCTACCCGTGTCCCCCACATGTCCATAAGAGCGCTGGGATCATATGTAGATGCCTGAGTTACATACCTGGTTTCCACACAAGTTCTAGGGATTCAAAACTAGGTCCTCACAATTGTGACAAAAGCAATTTTACCCATATAGCTGTCTTCTTAAACCCTCATTTTAAATGTGACATGGGATTGCGCTAAGTTGTCTGGGCTGGCCTCAAACATGTAATCCTCCTGTATCAGTCTCCTTGGTAACTAAAATTACAGGTATACGGCACCATACTTAGTTCAATAATATGTTCTGAAGAATAAGGTACTTTAAAATTGGTAAACGATATTTCTCTCTTCCTTCTTCAGTCACAGGGTCTAAGGAATGGTCACATCTACAATACATTAGAAGACATCAAACAATTTCCTTTAATTGATTCCGTTTAGCTATTTATTTAAAATTGTCATTCTATTAAAATTTTTATAATATATTATTATTTCCAGTAACATGAGCCACTATGAAAATATTCAAACTCAGTGCTGCTGTCAGTGTTTAATAGGATTATCCTTTTAAAATGCTTTATCTGTTTCAAGTTCAAGTACCTCAGTAAACACTGGAGCTTTGTTCCACATACAAGATCGTGCCCAAAGCAAAAGCACTCAATATACAATTTTAATAATGAAAACTACAATATTAGAAACCAGGCCACGGAGAGAGAGAGAAAGCCCCAAACCATCTCGGTGAAAGGTAACAAACATTCAGTGAAGGATAATACAGCCCTCAGGGGCACATGTATATGAAGGAAGTTTATGGAACTGGTTCAGGGCCTTGGCAGAGAGAAATTTTAGTGTATTTTAAAGAGGCCTATAAAATGCTTTCAATATTGCAGTATGAATTATTTATAGAAAAGTGTACATTTAACTTGAAAGTTACAATGTTACTGAAAGATCTTAGGGATTACAAAGGAAATTAGGATACATCACTTTATGTGTGTGATATTCTGGCAATTCTTTAATTATATGATTCCCAGAGAAGCTAGCATTTCCCACTGTCTGACCCGACGGTACACTGTTCTGTTCTTTCCCTTTTCCAGCCTAAAAAGTGAAATTGAGAGAGACAGAGCTTCACTTACAGTTGACACACTGCTAAAGTACAACTGAGCTGCACACGCCTACTGTTGACAATCCATTTTCTGTTGTGTCTGAAGTTAACGGAGTCTTACTGGCAGAGCATCTGGATGTGAGGTTTCAGTGTAATGGCACCATGTGTTCCACAGAGAATGTTCAAACAGGTCTTACATTTAAACTATTCCTTTTAACCAATTTTCTCATTACTCCTTAAAGATGCAAGGGCTCCCAAGTGGGCCGCAGAATGCCTAAACACTGTTTGTACTCTGCAGTCTTTTGAACTTTTCTTTAAGAGAATTAAGACAAAATTACCGTGACTTACACAATCATATTCAAACATAAAAGAAAATTCTTAGTTTTTAAAAAGTCTCCCCTTATACCTCATAATTTCAAAGCTGAAACACAGTGGTTCAAGGAAAAACATATCAAGGTACCAGAAACTGAGGGAGAGTTTCTTTGTTTTACGTCAGTGACCTGATGACCCAGTCTGACTGACCGCACACTCATGGAGTCATCAGCTGGCCTCCAGTACAGGTGAGAAACTGCCCCCAAATCCCTAACTTCACAGAAGGTGGACTGTTGTAATTAGCTCGAGACGTGTCGCTTTATGAACACTAGAGGGCAGTAAAGCACTGGAAGGAATATTTAAATCACCATCTAAAAGTGGCCTGTCAGTGTCTACCTAACACACTCAGGGCCCAGAGGCAGATGACAAACAAAGCACTCTTCAGTACATCAATTTAGATGCTACTTACTTTGCAAAATCCAAGTAAGAAATGTGTCCGTGATAGAAACCTGGCTTCATCTCGTTCCAGGTGGTTATATTCTTTACAAAGCGCACCTAAAAAAGGAGGACATTCTCATTACCTCACTGCAATGTAAAGAGAGCACTCTATCAACAGCCAAACACGTCCCTCTCAGAAACAGGACCGAGTGCCGGCATTTATGGAGCTGGAAGTGAGAACAGTCACGGCAGTCTGTATGTATTGCTTTACCACACCCATGGACAGTGCAGTGTATCGACACAGGGTGGTAGGTGGATGCGGCGTGTATCCCCCTCCACCCTCCATTGAGGGTAAATCATCATTGCCAACTTGACTACATTAGAATCAATAGGAGATAAGCGGCTGGCACAGCTGTATGGGATTTCTTGATGGGCTTGTCTGCAGTGGGACGATCTGCGTTAGATACAGGCAGCATCTTCAGGCAGACGGCAGGGGGCCTGGGGAGAAGGCGGTCTTTGTCCCTCTGCCTTTGCCCCTCGCTGAAGAGTTCATTTACCCTACAGCTGTCAGCGCCGATTGCAGCTGCTGTGGCTACTCCGGTAGAACCTGGGTTCTTCGGGCTTCAAACTTGAACTGAAGGTGAGCTGCTCTCCAGGAACCCTCTGGACCTTAAGAGCCAGGCTGGGGCTCCTGAGGCACTGAGCCTCGTGGACTGAGCAGTTGGAGGGTTCTCTGTGGCTCCAGTGTGAAGGCAGCCATTGCTGGACTACCCAGACAGCACTGTGCAAGACATTCTAACACTCACTCTCTTTTATAAGGTTATTTATATGGATGTGTGTGCATGTATCTACATGTTTCTATACACACACACACACACACACACACACACACACACACACATACACACGCCATAAGGCATGGAGCTGGGGATATGGGTGATACGAGCTGCCCACAGGGAGTACTGGGAACCAAATTCAGGTTACCTGAAGAACCACTTGAAGTGGTATTCTTAACATTCTTAACCACTGATCCCTGACCCACTCCAACCTGCTCCCCTTAACTATAATGCATATGCATGATATAAGTGTAAGATTCGTGTGCCTCCCTTCTTCCCACTCTCCCTCTAGAGGACCCAGCCATCTTCAGTAGGCTTTCTATTGCTGTGAGAAAACACCATGACCACAAGCAAACACAAGAGAAAGAGTTTATTTCACTGACAGTCCATCAGCAAGAGAAGTCACTGTGAGAAGGCACCAAGGCGGGCGCTGATGCAGAGGCATGAAGAACGCGGCTTTCTGGCTCGTCCTCCTGACTTGCTCACTTGGTTTCCTTACACAGTCTGGACCACCTGCCCAAGGTGGTGCTGCCTGCAGTGGGTGGGCCTGCACACACACACATCTGTCAAGAAAATGGCCAACAGATTTCCTTGCAGGCCAATCCTGTGGAGGTATTTTCTTGATTAAGATTTCTTCTCAGATGAGCCAACCTTACGTCAAGTTGACATAAAAATAGCCAGCACATGGAAAAAATACACCCCCATCAACAATACACACTGAAAAAGCAAGCAACATTCCAACCTAAGGAATTCTTTCTGTGTGTGTACGAATACACGTATTTTACAATCAGGGATTCATACCCCTGGCTGGCCTCACACTCTGCACTCTAGGGTGATGTCACATTCTTAGTCCCCCTGCCACCGCCCCCCAGGGCCTGGGCTTACAGAGTCCCATCATGCTAGCTCATTCTACGTATTAATGTTTTGTTCTCTGACACAGCATTGAAAAAGCAATTCTTAAAAAGAAAAACTCTTTTTTATTTATGACTCAACAAATCAAAATATGACTAACAAAATGATTAAAGATGATGATTGTAAAACTTTAAAAAGTAGATATATGAGCTTGTTCAAATAAAAACATTTAAACTATCGAAATATCTAAAATTTTCTTTTAAATTTAATGTGTAGGTTTGTGCAATATAAATGTGACTGCAGGTGTCTTGTGGAGCTGGGGTTAAACTGTGGCAAGGTGCCTGATGTGGGTGCCAGGGACTGAACTGAGGTCTATGAGAGAGCAGTGAGTAACCTTAGCTGCTGAAGCAACGCTCCACCTTCCAAGTACTTCTTAATTTACTGCAATTGGAAGTATACAAAAAGCTAACATGGAAAATTCTGTAAGTGTACATTAATTATTTTTAAAGAATTGAGAGAGAATTTTAAAAAAGAAAACAAGTAGTTAATTTAAAGAGTTTGTGTGCCAGCAGCTATATAATTTCTCAGAGGAAATAAAATCTGTAAAATCAACAGCAGCTATCAGGACTTCCTTCTGAGACTACGTACACACACACGGATGGCAAGGCCCACTCTTCTACATTGCAGGGAAACAAGCTGTGGCATCAGTCCTGGAAGTCAGAGCCTACACTTCCAATGATGGATCAGTCTTTCACCATCATTTAGATCTGAATTACATGGACTCTCTCTACAGCACTGACCTCAGGCTGCGGTCATCACAGACGCTTCCTCCAGAAGGCCTGCTGTGGGTTAGGGACAGGACAGATGCAGTCATGCATTAGCATGTCTGCTGAGGAAAAACAGGTCTGGGACAGTTTAGGTTTAAGGGGACACATTATTAACTGATCCACTGATGTAATGATAGTAACACTATGAGTCAAATACATACAAGTGTGTGTCTGAGGTTCTGTGTTCTTTCCTATTCACTCTTTCACTTAAGCACTAGGCAGGATAAAAATATAAAATAGAGAATGAAGAATAAACTGCATGATGACATGAAATGTACTTGTTAATTATGTTGGGTCCTACAAAAACCAATTACAGTATTTGTACCAAAAATAAAGAGTGGCTGGAGAGATGGCTCAGTGGTTAAGAGCACTGGTTGCTCTTTCAGAGGAGCCTGGTTGGGTTGTCAGCACCTACATGGCAGCCCACAACCACCTGTACTTCCAGTTCCAGGGCATTTGACACCCTCTCTGGCCTCTGTGGTCACCAGCCATGCACGTGGCCCATAGACATATATATGCAGGCAACACATCGACACACGTGGGGTGGGGGAGGCAAAGCGGTGGTCACTTTCAGAGCTGGGGGCATACTCAGAAACTCAGCTGAGATCTAGTGTGGATGGGGTGGATTAGGAGGGAAATGAAAAAGGTGCTAGATTAAATTCTATGGAAATATTGCAGCAGAAGGCAAATGTCAGAGAGGACAGAGCATATGAATAGGCAGTGCATGTGAGGAGAGAGTCACCAAAACGGCAGTCAGACGTCTGCTAAGGATGGGCCACATAGACCTGAAGCATCCTGAGGATCACTGGCACATCCCACCTGTGTCCTTTAACGAAAGGGGACACCCAGGAGGCTGGGTTAGATTGCTGTAGGCCTCTCAAAACTTCAAGGTGCCAAACACAAATCACCTAGAATTCCTCTTGAGACAGATTCCTACACAGCAGGTCTGAAGCAGCTAGTACCTGGAATTCTGCATTTCTAACAGGCCTTTAGGAAGTTGTGTTACTCATCCCTGAACCATAATAAAGACCCTTATTTCAGAGGTGTGAGCTTAGGAGCCAGCTCCTAAGCTTATTAATGTGACACTTCTTTTGTGGCACTTACAACAAAGATCTGGGGCCTCCAGAAACTCTTGGGCACCGTCATCCTGCTGCTGTTTCAGAAGGCTCCACTGAAATCCAGCAGGTTTTCCGATAATCCTCTAAGCACTAAGTCTATAAAACAAAGAGGAGGGCGGAAGCAGTGCATCCTGGCTGCTGCTACTTGTTCTCCGCAACTCCCACTCTCCAGCGACGCCTGGAGCACAGGGGATGCAAGCATTTCAGAAACAGTTCACAAATTAAAGTCCTTCCAGCTGGACTGAGGAAGACTTTCTTAGACGCAAAGAACAGAAGAAAAGGTAGAATACTATGCTGTAAGCAATCTTGAACTTATTAGTAGAATCAGAATTTTAGAGGTGGAAGAGATCAAGGAAATCCTGTATCCTTTACTTTTATAAAGACACTGAAAAACCACGAATCACTTGCCTGTGCACCTAGCTAATTATACGTGCGTGTGCGTGCGTGTGAGGGCATGTGTACGCGCATGTGTGCGTGTGTGTGTGCGTGTGTGTGTGTGTGTGTGTGTGTGTGTGTGTAGTTTAGGGAGGGATACTGGACCCACAGGCTTGCAGACACTAGGCAACTGTCCCCTCCCCTCAGCAACCCTATCCCCAGCCTCCACTTACCACAGTACAACTTCAACAGAAAAACAAACAAGAAGGACTTGAAGAAAAAAAAGAACAGACATCATTTCTTAAGGACTAAGAATGTAGCTTAGCGACAGACCTCTTTCTAGCATGTGCAAAATCCTGGGTTTAATCCCTGATATTACAAAATCAAAAGAACACCAATGCAACTCGGGTATTGAAAATTTCAGACTTTGCTCACTACTATGGTAATCCCTCAGCAGTCAAAGATCCCCACTGGACTGGGAGT
Organism: Montemys delectorum; assembly: GCA_019843815.1. Classification (NCBI taxonomy): domain Eukaryota; kingdom Metazoa; phylum Chordata; class Mammalia; order Rodentia; family Muridae; genus Montemys; species Montemys delectorum. The sequence continues at coordinate 45,092 of JADRCD010000077.1, forward strand.
GTAGCTCAGTGAAGAGTGTGTCTTAGTTTGGGTTTGATTGCTGTGAAAAGGCACCATGATCAAAGCAACTCCTCTAAGGGCAACCATCTCTAATATTAATTAGGGCTGGCTTACAGTTTCAGAGATTTCGTCTATTATCATCATGGTGGGAAGCATGGCAGTGTACCTGCAGACATGTGAGGAGCTGAGGCAGATGTGGAGAAGGAGCTGAGAGTTCTAGATCTTGAAAAGAAAGGCAGCAGAAGGAGAATATGTGTCATACTGAGCATAGCTTAAGCATAGGAGACCTCAAAGCTCATCCCCATGGACACACAAGACCACACATGCTCCAACAAGGTCCTAATAATGCCACTCCCTATGGGCCAAACATTCAAACATGTGAGTCTACGGGGCCATACCTACTCAAACCACCACCGAGCACTTGCCTACCATGACTGACACCTAGGTTTGACTCCTAGCATTCAAGTAAATAATTTTCTCTCTGCAGTCTCAAAGCACTGTCGCTGTATTCTTGATTCCTTATGAGCTTACTTATCCCTTCCATCACAACTCGCCTTGCAATCCCCTATGATCACAGCTAATACAGTCCCACAGACAGACGCTGCAACACTCATGGAGAGGTGGCTTGTTTCACTGTTTTCAGTCACGTCCGGCTGCTAAGCACTGACAAGTGAAACCAAGAGACCAAGTACAGGTATCTGTAGGACTCTAAGCTTCCCCTAAATTTGACATTACGGTTGAGGCAATTTCAGGTGGATTGTTACTGCTCTTAAATTCCCCAGACTGTTTCTGTTGAGTTCTTCCAGACACACAGGATCTCTGTTCTATACAACCTTTTCTGGTCAGCTTTCTATTCCGTAACAGGTAAGTCGGTCACGTTCCAGGAGGGAAGTTTATTCTGCCTTCTAACTTGGGAACTTAAGTTTACGATCAATCAGTCTGTTGTTTTAGGCCTGAAGTGAAACAGCACACCCGAGGAGGATATCCGGGAGAGAAAACAGCTGTCCCTGCCACCAGGAGCAAAGAGAAAGAAAATCTGCAATAAAGAAAAGGGGCTGTGGCTTGACCTCTCTCTAGCACAGAGAAGTGTGGGTAAACAAAACGTCAGCAGGGCTAAGCAGGGCTTCACTCTCTCTCCTCTAGAAAGCATCTGGGACATGCAGGAGTGCCTTTTATGGCCAGAACCCTCACACACCCTTCTTCAAAGCCGTTCTCCATGGAGATGCTGTAAGTAAGCCTTTTCAGAATGGTGGTTCTGAAGGCTTCCCTTTTAAAGTATCGATTGAGCCACTTTCTCTCTCAGCCATGGTTAATGCTTATCCTCTCTCTTAACTGTCTCCCCGTCTCCACCCCACCTTCCGTTCCTGCATCTGTCATTTTTGGCCTTCTTACTCCTGCACTGTGTGCTTTGTCTTCCATTTGTTTTCTTCTGGTGTTCTACAATGGGGGATGCAGCCCATAGGAACGGCTGAGCCAACCAGTGCACAATACAGACTTTTCCTTATATGCCAGGTGAAGGGCAATAAAACTCAACAGCATCAAATGATTTTTACGAGGCTGAAAGCACTGGACACTGGCAAAGACAGAGGAGAGAATTCAGAGTTGGACACTCTGACTGAAGCGTGCTATCAAGAAGGATGGTTCAGAAGGAGTGCTTAGATACAGTACATGAAAATAACATTTTTATGGCTAGCCTGGAGCAGATTCTAAACTATGACTTCTGTCAGGTTTTATAACTCAAGCAGAGCTGGGCTAGCAAGTAATCACAACGTACCTTTAGGGAAAACATAAGCAGCTAGGTGGTGGGACATGATTTATTTGCTTGTTGAAACAGACCTGAACCAACACTAAAGGAAAAAGCCAAGACAGCGCCATAGTGCGAATGTTGGCCTACATTCTCAGTAAGCTCAACTCTGCGTTGTGGATTCATTCCCGGGATCTGAAGGAGTGGGCAGCCCGAATGCCCGGCCTACCTCCACCTCTGTCATTACGATCCAGTGAGGTGAAGAAGACGATTATCGAGTAATTACTATGCACAACTCTACTGATAAATTTACTTTAAATAAATACTTCTTGTACAGCCACAGGCATATTTGTTGAGTCTAAACCACGGAGATTTTCTATAGTAAGGGGAAAAGTAGTGTGCATAGATAGAAAGATAGAAAGGTAAGGAGTTGGCCTCCAACACACGGCACTGGGACTGAGGTTCAGATCGGAGCTGCTTTGGGGGATGAGTCCTAAATCACCCAAGAGGGAAGAGATAAACTCTCTGCAACCATGGGGTTTACTCTGCTTATAGCTGTAACCTTGGTACTGGGGACAGCTAAGGACTACTACCAAAACCTAGGGTGGCTCATTTGCTTACACATGCAACAATTAACAAAAGATGTATCAAGCACCTTCCATGTCTTGGCCACTATTCAAGGCACGTGGCATGAGGCATACAGTGGGCAAACAAGATGTCTGCCCTTAAGGGGCTTACACCACAACAGAGGAGAACAGGGAGAAACCAAACTAACATGTAAGAAAACTATACGCTGACCAGTACTAGGAGTGATGTGGTCCCAAAACCTTGGAAGTGGTATTTAACATAACACAGGATGTCTGGGCAAGGTCCAAGAGCCTGTCACTGAACAGGAAACACCAAATGGATAGCATGAAAACAACTGAAGGAGAAATGTACTCTACAAAACAGTGAGAGCCCGTGTGGGTAAGGGAGAGAGGCCTAGCGGGGTCAATGACCTACAAGGCGTTTCATCGACTGAGTGAGAACTTGATGCAACAGTCAAGAGCTACTGTAGAATGTACTGTAGGGAAAGCAAGAACATGAATTTAAAGATAAGTAAAATTTCCAAGGAAGATCTTAATATGCATTCTTGTATGTCTACTGAATTGTTGTTCTAAAACACTGTTCCATGAACATCAAGTAGAAGTAGCTTTCTAAAAATTTACAACAAGCTCCATTTCAGTCCAACATAGTAAGAACCTGAATTTTAACCAATATTTAGCTTACATATTATAGGTTGCAAATGTTTAGCTAGCTTGTTGCTCTGAGAAGTATCTGCAGCACACAGCAAAGTATGAGCTCTAGTAAAAATGAAATACAAGACAGCTTGAGGGTAAGTAAAAGAAACACACACAGAGCCGGGCAGTGGTGGCGCACGCCTTTAGTCCCAGCACTTGGGAGGCAGAGACAGGAGGATTTCTGAGTTCGAGGCCAGCCTGGTCTACAGAGTGAGTTCCAGGACAGCCAGGGCTATACAGAGAAACTCTGTCTCGAAAATCCAAAAAAAAAAAAAAAAAAATAAAAGAAAGAAAGAAAGAAAGAAAGAAAGAAAGAAAGAAAGAAAGAAAAGAAACACACAAACACAGAATAGATTTACAGTACTATGTGGTCCTATAGAGCTAGATACTTGCAATGTTTAAACCAAGATTGGTCATGTATAATCAACTTAAAAATATGAGAACAGCATATATTTAATAAAGACCACACACCTACTAGGAATAGTCACAAAGTGCTCCCTGAAGTAAAGACATTTTTTAACTCTTTTTTAAAAAATCTATTTTATTTTTATATGTGAATGCTTTGTCTGCATGTGTCTGTATGCCACATGTATGCCTGGTGCTCACAGACTCGAGAAGAGGGACTTGGACCTCTTAAAACTGGAGTTACAGATGGCTGTGAGGTACCATGTGGGTGCTGGGAATCAAACTTGGGTCCTCTGGAAGAGCAGCCAGTGCTCTTAACCACTGAGCCACCTCTCTAACCCTTGACAATTCTTTTTAATCATCTAAATTAAGGGCCACCTCAAAAACCTAACTAACAAAAGTCACCTCATTTTAACTACTACATTTCTTGTGCTGTATATTTTACTAATCTTCAAAAACCTTTCTTCTTCCTCTGTCCCAGCTGCTTCATTTCAGAGAGGAGCTGGGGCAGACATCCCTACATACACTGAGCCCATCCTGGGCAGTAAGACTGTAAGGGCAGTCAGTAAACACCCTTTACACTACCCAAGTAGAAAGAGTATGGTACCAGTACCAACAAACCCTTACCTAGACTCTGTTAGGACACTGCTACTGCCAGGACATGGTGTCGCCCTGTCTGTCTGTCTGTCTGTCTCCTTGTCTCTCTCTCTCTGTTCAGATATCCTCACTGTTCTCACGTATCTGGGAAGGGCACCCATTCACACTTCATCCTTAAATGCTGCACCGTGTACTGTTTATGAACAAGGACAATTACAGATCACACAATACATCTACTGCTATCTGTGCCTCTCAGTCTCCTGCAGCCTGACTTTTCACCCTAGCACTACGTCCTTTGGGTGTCACAACACTGAAACTTTAGAAAAGATAAGGAGAATTGTTTTGCAGGAAGTTCTATGATATGAATATGTGCTTTCTTCGGGTTCATACACTGATGTTTTAACAATCTTCAGTTTCTGTTTCTATGTCTTAGACTCCCAAGTAAATAATAAAAAGCTCCTTGAAAGGCATGTGCTAACTTTTTACTTTATTGGTATTTCTCCCAAAGAATGTGGCACAATCTTGGTATATATCCCTTGTTCAGTAAGGTAGATGAGACACTTGAAAGTCTCATTTGAAAGCTGCCGCCTTTGCAAGGAAGGCTGAGAGGCATCGCTGTCATCTCACTGGACAGCTCTGTATCACACTGAAATGTTTAGAGCTTTGCTTCCGACGCTAAGTAAGTAAGCAAGCATGTAAGTAGTTTAGCATAGTGTCCAGGATGTGTAGCGCTGACAAGCTGCTGAAGACGAAGCTGACACAGGAGGATCCAAATGGTCCAGCGTCTCCTATTGCAGCCCCAGCCTTTTCATGCGTTGACTGGGCTGTAAATGGAGGCTCTGCACAGCAGCTCACTTGAAGCTATTTGCTCAGAGAAGAGTAAAACCACCCTAAATTCCTACTACTCAACTGAAAGTTATATATTAGTACCACAAAATATGACATCAAAGCAAAAGTCTAGAATAGAAGACAGGGATATTTAAAAACTGACTTTAAAATTATAGTAGTTTTCAGTTTACACTCAGACGAAGCTTCTTGGGTTGAATTAATGACCTCTAAACACATCATGCTAAGGACGGGGAGCTGGGACATGGCTTGCTTTTAGAAAATGGCTTCTGTGCATGAGACCAGTAAACTTTACACACTCTGTATCAGGACATCTGTAAGCCTCTCTGGTTCTGATCAGGCCCAGGTCTTGAACTACCAGTTGACATTTGGAGATGCCGTTTAATGCTTGAGACTACTTCAATGGAGTGTTCTGGACAAGAAGGTCCCGGGGCTGTCTGCTGCACAAAGCAAGCGCTTTAGGACGCAAGTGTGTGTCTCGGCTGTGCTCTTCCAGCGTATAAATGCCAAGCTACTGGAAGGAAAACAAGCTGTGCCCCATCCACATGCAACTGGGAAATGCATCTACACGGTGCTGCTAAATGTCATGTGTGGTGAGCGTCTCCACACTTACATTTCATGAAGAAAAAAAATCACAGATGCCACTGCCAGATACCTTGTGGCTGCCAGAAAACTCTGGAAGGTTGGACACAAAAAAGTAAAAATTGAACAAACAAGTTAACATTTAAAAAAAAAAAAAAAAAGTACTGCCGCAGAAACCTGAAGTTATTCTGTGAGGATCAAGCCATGCTCCTTTGAAATCAGGCATGGACTACAATGCACCAACACAGACCCACCACACCGTGTGCAAAGGTGACATTCAGCGTGCCACTTCTTGAGATATACAGTGAACAGTTTCCTTCTTTTTCTTCTTCTTCTTCTTTTTTTTTAAAGATCAACAGTTTAAAAAAAATCTTGTGTTTCTTCTCATTTACAGAAGAATTATTTGGTTTGTTTAACAAGACATATATTTTTCATACTATAAAAAAATAACAAATGATCCTACAGATTCTACAGAGAGTCAAAAGCAGATGGGTAGGTGGATAATTATTAGCCTTCAAAAACAGCTCTCTGGCAAGAATACATATCAATTTCATTCCCTGTTCAGTCTAAGTTTTATAGATGAGCTGAATAGTGGGAAACAGTCAACTTAGGACAGAGCAGCTTCCATAGCTTCCACCGCTTCCAAGTGGCTGAAGACCTAGCTGCAGCATGTTGGGATACCATCTGGTGGCGCTTCTCCAATATGGCATTCGTGGTTACCTTGGATCCAGTGTCTATTTAGGATGGTCAAATACTCATCACCTTTAATATGTACAATGTTCACTTTACCATTATAGTCACCATTTCGGGTTTTGGAAGAGATGAATAAACTAGATTTCACTTGATAATATCCTCTATTTTAAATTGCCACTTCATGAAGTTACCTATCCATTTGTTCATCTAAGATCCCTGACTATTAAAAGGTGAGGTTTGCTAATGACATAGCTACCGTCTGTTCTCCAGGAGGTTGACTTATGGCTAGTATTTACATGAGTTACTGAAGATGACACTCAGGAGGGCAAAGAACAGGCACAGGCATAGAGCCAATACTCCTTATCATAAAGTGAGACAATAAAATAACTGCTGCGGCAGGAATCTTGTCAAGTTTAATAAAAAAACAATTCTAAGCTGGGTGTGATGCGGATGGATGTCTGTGAGTTCAAGGAGAGCCTAGTCTACACAGCAAGCTCCAGATAGCCAGTTACTACCAAGAGACCTTGTCTCAACAAACAAACAATAACAAAAAAGAGAGAGACTGCATACTGAAGAATACCAAAACTGTCTAAAACTTCTAGCTATTTATCAATTCACTTATTTCACAAAGTTTTGAAACTACAAACTAGACGTAAGAAAATGTGTCAAGTGTAGGAAAGCTATACATTTATATATAAAAAAAGTTAGTTTTGCCCCCTACTTCTCCCAATACTTCATCTCTTGCAATACCAAATTTGAGGAGATATCAGAAAGAATGTGCGTATTCCCTACATGGTAATTACCTGATCTTGCAATGACATTACTGGGTTATTTTTGGTAGTGTTGATGTGAAGAACATGGTATCTATTCTTTGCACACAAGTCGTAGGCGATATTGGTGAACGAGGTGCTTGCAGTTTTGGGCACTCTGTTATAAATGATGACTATGTCGTCCTCTTCATCCAGGGCCGCATCCTGCCTCGGGCCGTCCATCGTATGGCGCTGTTCAATTTCTCGGACTTCGTGTCTTGCAATTGCCCTTTCTGCAAGAAAAGGAAAGCTAAAAGTTCTTTACCTTTTTAAACTTTTATTTTTACAAACTTTACTATAAAAAACCTTTATAAATAAACATACACACACACCAAAATTAACCACTACCCCCTAAGTCTATACATCCCAGTGGATGTCTATACACTCTGTATAGCATTCTGAAAGAACTAAGTTCTTTACAGTGTTCCAAAATTAAGAATAGCTAACTTCTGATTATCATAAGGTGAGAGAAAAACACAAAAGAAAATGAATCAAAGAACAGAAGTACAAGGCAGGCCAAGTTTTCAGGAAGAAAATCTAGTCGATTTCTATAAGCTTCAGCTCAGAGTGCTCTTCCTTCCCAAGACCTGAAGGAGAATGGCTGGTTGTTCCAGGATTGTTTTTAAAAGATTCAGAACTTCTTCTGCAGGACAGAAAGATGCAAAA
>JADRCD010000078.1:0-13693 GCA_019843815.1 Montemys delectorum
ATACGTAGAATCATCCAAGTATCTCACTAGCATTTTACATTCTTTTTAATATTATTTTGGTTTGTCTTCCTTTGTTGACACTTCCTGCTTGGCAGACCTGAAGATTCCATGTAGAAATATTTTCCATGAGGCTTGATGCGTCTAACAAACTGAATTTATAAAATTTTACTTTGCTGTAGAAACATTTTACACTTGTAAAATGTTAAAAAGAAAAAAATTCCTGCTTTGAATATGATTTAGGAAGACATTCTGCTGTAATCATATTTTCCCCATAAATGTATGAAAGAAGAGAAACCCTGGATGAATGGGAGCAGCTGTCTTATTGTACAAAATCTAAAACAAAAGCTTCATAAAAAAGTCACTTGGCATGTTATATTTCTAGTATTAGGATACATAATGTTTGAGTTTCTTTTTTTGTGCATCCTTTGTGTACTTGAAATACTAAATTTGCATGTGAATGGACAAAGCCAAAATTATATTTCAAGGATCATGAAAAGAAATTACTGATTGACTCTTTAATTGGACAAATACCATCTGAGCCACTTAGTGCATTTATTTCCAGTTTGAACATTAACTTAGAACTTGGCTTTTGTGAAAATGGTAAAATTTTGCATTAGTGTAAACATTGCATCATGACACATAAAGGATCAGGATGCTTTTACACCTGGCTCTATAGTCTCTTTTTATAGTTTAGTCTCTGTAAGAAAATTCATTAAATAAGACGTTTTACTTTATTATTCCCAATTCATTCTGTAAGATGCCAAGAGCCCTTCTAGACTGGTGGACATTCATAAGTTGATTTCTATCCACTGATTCTGTTCTAATTCAATGACTCATCTTACTCTCACTTTAAACTTGCACATTTTTGTGTCTTTTTCTCTTAGAACACAATCTGAAATATTTATGTTTGCCAGAAAGCCAATACAGAGGAATGAAACAGGTCACATAGGGTTTGTAAACTATTGGAAAGCATATGCCTCATTTATAAGTCACAAAAGGTAATTGTCTCATAGGAATTAATACTCTATAGCAGTATCTACTTTTCCACAAATATCCACATACATGGATTTTTTAAAATAGAAAATTCCTATGTAGGCTTAGATTTTTCAAAACCTGCTTTAATTAGGGTTCTTTAATGGTTCAACCTCCCTTCTAGCCCACCTACCAGAGGAAGAGGGGAAAAGTTTAATAGGATCCAGGTTTGTGGACCTACCTGTTTAGAAGTAGTTCTTTGGGGGAAGATCCAAATCTTTGTTTTCAGAATATTAGCAGTGGAGTCCAAAACATGAAACATGAATCAGTAGTGGCAGCTCAATCCACAAGAAAGCACTAGGCTTTGCAGAATATGCACAAACCTGCAGAAGCCGAAAGCAGACTCAATTCTTTGGTGAGTTACTCTCTACAAAGTTACAACAAGTGAAAATCAGTGACTTGGTACAAGGCAAATTAATGTAAGAGCATAGTCAGCAAAGACTAGTGAAGAAGTGCAAGACAAACCAATGCAAGAGCCTTGTCACCCTGTCTATGGGGCAATATTTATATTCTTTCTAAACATCACCCATCCTTTCAAGTATCTAATTCAGCAAAACATCCTCTCACTTGTGCCTGCTTCAGCAAAACATCACATGACATAACTGAATCTGTAAAGGAACCAGAATTTTCCATTTTATTTCCATTATTTTTTATACCAAAAATCAATGAGAAATCCCTGCTTTTGGTCAGACTACGTGAGTTAGATTAAACCAGTCTCTGGGCTACATGTAACTTAAATGTAACAATCAGTTTGGGGCATCTGCTTAGGGGGTTTGGTTTTTGCTTTAGGTTAACATGACTTAATTAAAAAAAAAGAAATCTCTACCACTGGAATTTGTAATGTACTTTTTTCATCACTTAATTGTTTCTCTGTTCCACTATGCATTCATGAAATATTTACTATACAATGAATTTGGCTTTGGCTCTGTTATAGGCACTGGAAATTCCATCTTAAAAAAACATTCCCTTTCCTAAGGGATCCAAAAGTTTAGTGAGTGTCAAAAACTTAACCATCAACGTGCTGAATGATGAACATCATGAGAGGAAGAGGCATACCATGGAGTGGCAGCACAGAAAAAGTTAGTGCAGTCTCTTAAGTAACTAAAAAGACTGTATCTCCACCCCTAGCAGATCCCTGAGAAGAGATGGTGATGACAGGATGCTAAACTTGATATGCAGCTGGGGAAGACATTTGTGGGCAGACCATGACTTTCAATTCCTCCTAAATAGAATGGCTCTGTCATTTGGCAATTGAAAAGGATGGTGCTTTCATTTTACCCTTTGACATCTATTGAGTGCTGTTTCTAAAGCAAAATGCTCTGAAGAGTCAATAGACTGTTCCCTTTTTATATGGCTTTGACTAGATGTCAACAATTCCAATCATATCAGATCATTTATTACTTAGAGAAAGATCCCTTGACAAGCTCAGAGATTAATTTGTTGTTGGTAGGCTACTCAAGAGATATTTCTCCTACTTCCTATAATAAAGAGGGGTGTTCATAGTTCAGGCCACATTGGGTATTATGGTTTTGTATGAAATATAAGTATCTCAGAGGAAAGAATCAAAGTAAAATCTTGAGCTGCTTTCAAAATCAAATCCAAATCTCCATGTACTGTCAAGATTCTCGGCTTTATTGCAAGAGCAGTTTGTGCAAAGAAAAGATAAGAATGACCAGTAAACAAGTAGCTTTTAGATAGAGGACAAAACTGTAAAAAGTAAGTACTCGAGTGACAGATGGGCCAGAGTTAATATATTTTATGGGATGCAAGTTAATACCTGTCCTATAGAGTTACTCAAGGGAGAAGGGAAACATTTCCTAAAATTGGCCATTTACTGCTGAGTTTATAGAATGTTCAAGAAGATTAGCATCAGATGCTGAGTCATTTCCAAACACAAACTCTGAAACTTTCTAAAGGCAATATTGATTGGAGGTTAAAAAACAGTAGGAGTTAGAAAAAAATGTTGTTTTACATGAATGAAAACTTTGCTGCAGCAAATTCCTTAGCTGAGTGGGATACATGAACTTCACTTTTTTATTATATATTTTCTTTATTTACATTTCAAATTATATCCCCTTTCCCAATTTCCCCTCTGAAAAAAGGAAAAAAAAACCTATTTCCTCCCCTCCTTCTGCTCACCAATCCTCCCTCTCCTGCTTCCTGGCCCTCTCATTACCCTACACTGAGGCATAGAGCCTTCACAGGCCAAGGGTCTCTCGTCCCCTTGATGATCGACTTGGCCATCTTCTGCTACATATGCTGCTGGAGCCATGAGTACCACCATGTATACTCTTTGGTTGATGGTTTAGTCCCTGGAAGCTCTGAGGGTACTAGTTAGTTCATATTGTTGTTCCTCATATGGGGATTCAAACCCCTTCAGCTCCTTGGGTCCCTTCTCTAGTTCCTTCATTGGGGACCCTGTGCTCAGTCCAATGGATGGCTGTGAGCCTCTACTTCTGTATTAGTCGGGAACTGTCAGAGCTTCTCAGGAGACAGCTATATCAGGCTCCTGTCAGCTGGCACTTGCTGGCATCCACAATAGTGTCTGGATTTGATGATTGAATATGGGAAGGATTCCCAGGTGGAGCAGTCTCTGGATTGCCCTTCTTTCAGTCTCTGCTCCATAGTTAGTCTCTGCAACTCTTTCCATGGGTATTTTGTTCCCCCTTTTAAGAAGGATCGAAGTATCCACATTTTGGTCTTTCTTCTTCTTGACTTTCTTATGGTTTGTGGATTGTATCTTGGGTATTCTGAGCTTCTGGGCTAATATCCACTTATCAGTGAGTGCATATCATGTGTGTCCTTTTGTGATTCAGTTACCTCACTCAGAATCATTTCTTTCCTTTTTCTTTTTTTAATTTTATTTTTTGGGACAGGGTTTCTCTGTATAGCCCTGGCTGTCCTAGAACTCACTCTGTAGACCAGGCTGGCCTCAAACTCAGAAATCTGCCTGCCTCTGCCTCCCAAGTGCTGGGATTAAAGGCATACACCACTATTGCTCAGCATTCAGGATCATTTCTAAGGTTCAGAGTACCTCAAAGGGAAATTAACCTTTGTTTTTTGTTTGTTTGTTTCATGTTTTTATGGAATAAGACCTTGGGCTTCACACAGGCTAGGAAGAGCTATACCACTACAGATTCTCATTCTCAACTCAGGGAAATATGTCTAAAACATTAATTATGGTATATTTCTTTTTCTACTTTTTAACGATTTTAAAAGTATAAGAGAATCCACTGTTCCTTCATCTGGACTGAAGAGAAGCAATAACCAGTTCATAATCTGGAAGCTTCCATATTACCAGCATAGGATCCATAACACCTGAATTTGTATACTATTCTTATCATTTGTTAACTGGTTGACCATGGACTCTTTTATAAGCCCATTTGCACCCCAGTTTACTCATTCAAAAGATTGAGCTATTAAATCTTCTACTTCATTGAACATGTAACATTATTAACCACATTTCTTCCTTCATAAGTCATCTTATTCTAAGTAATCTAGTACCTCAGGCCTAGAGAAGCCACTGAGAGATCGTTTTAAGGGAAAAGTCCAACTAATGCTAAAATTAGCAACGTAGATGGTTATATATTGTGTATTTCTTACTGATAATCCTCATTTTCTGACCTTTGGTTTTTTTTCTGGAAGGCTGGAAGCTGTAGACACTTCATTTTGTATAAGATTAAAGGTCTAATTTCTAATATAAGTTCCAGTTGTCTCGGGTTCCAAACAAAAGCATATGCTTTGTTTATTTGTTTGCTATTTGTTATTGTGATTGTTGTTGTTTAACCAGTAACACCTTGTTTAAAATAATTATTGTGTACTTGGGCCTCAAGATTTTCCTGCAAGGGAGAAGATAGTTTGGTCTCAGGCTAGAATCTACTGAGCTAAAAAAGCTCATGCAGACAAAGCTCCTACTGAGTAAAAAACAAACATCACCTAAAATAAAAAATAAAAACCTGTAGTACTTGGCCTACTGTGTCTATAAAATTGTATGAGTGAATTTTACTGATAGACTGAGCATGACTTTCCTTTAGCTACTGTCCCTACAGGATATCCTAAACAAATTCACTAACAATGATCTGCATACTATAAGGGGAAAAAAAATCCTCTCATTTCAAATAGTTCATCAGGCACATGTAAATGACTACATGGATTTTTGCAATCATTCTATAGTGAAAGTATATATAAAATACATTTAAATTGTTTCAATTACTTTTCACAGGGAGAAAAATGTGACTAATATAGGTAAAATTAACAGTAACTAATAAATAGCATAGCATGAGGAAATTAATAAGCATGCATTAAATGTTCAACTTTTGTTTTTAAAGCTATTATTGGGGTGTTTTAATGTATATATATTTTAAATATTCAATTCAGTTGTTTTGGCAAATTCATGGAATTAATAAATATTACTGCAGTCTATTTTTTCTGTTTTATTCTCCATGAAAATATCTATTGGCAATTACCATGCTTCCAAACCTAAGCCCTTTGAGAATACTAGACCCTGTGTCTTTACGCATTTGGTTACTTTATATAAGTGAAATCTTACAATGTAGACTATTGTTCTCAAAGCTTCATCTGTAGTGTTTATAAGAACTTCATTTCTTTTGATTGATGGTTTATATTGTAGCAAGGATTCACATGTATTTTTGAAGTTATCAGTTCATGTCCATTAGATTTACTTCTTTTCTGTTTTCACTGCCCTTGATATAGACCTAGGAATAGAACTGTTGCTTCAGATGGTAAATTAATGTTCAGGTTACTGTAAATTATAAAAAAATATTCAGGTTATTATAAATTATAAAAGAGTTACATTGTGTGAAGTTCCATAGTGCCTCATGTCCATATTTACAATTGTGTTGGTTTGTATTTTTAAAACTTACCTGTCCTAACTTTAAGAAATGCTCTCTCCTCATGCCAATGATTCACATTTCCCAAGTGACTAATGAGCTGAAACCCCCACCCCTATGATGGGCACAGTAGACACTTGTTTATCTTCTTTAGAGAAATTACAAAGCAAATGTGTTGCCCATTTTTAAATTGAATGATTGTCTCTTGACTGATATATTATTTATAAAAGTTTTCTCTGCTTTGTTGTTGCTCATTTTTCTTAATGGTGACTTTCAAATAAAAATAAAAATGTTCTAAAAGTTATGCAGTTTGATGTAGTGTTTTTTTTTTCTACTTGTGCTTTTGCTGTTAGGTGGAATATCTAGGAAATTAAAATTTAGCCCACTATCATAGGCATCTATCCTTTAGTTCCCTGTTTCATGTCACCTCTTTATGTTAGCACTATCATCTACTTTGAATTACTTTCTCTATACATTGTAATGTAAAAGTAACAATGTAAAGTAATATAAAAATGTCAACATAAAAAATTCCATACCAATTGCAAAATAAAGTGGAATTGTCTTATTATCATTATTAAAAATAAATAGACTATAAGTAAATTATTTCCCTATTTCAATTCCATTCCATTAATCTATGAGTTTATTCTTATGCCTGTATCACACAATCTTGATTATTGTTTTGAAAAAAGGTAACACGAATTTTCCAACTTCTTCATTCTTTTGTTTTAAGTACTTAATTTAGTTTTGAGATTACCATAAAATCAAATCTTCCCCTCCTTTATTTTCCTCTCTTCAAAGTCTCTCTCCCTATTTGCTGTCTTTCAAATTCATGGTCTCTATTTTCAATAAAAGTTATTTATAGTAAATATATTAATATATTACTATATTTTTATATCATATCACATATAATCGTACATATTATATTTGCTATTATATATTAATGATATATGCTCTATTATAATATAATCAATAATTTGACGTATAATATATAATTGAATACATACTGCTAAATATAACCTGCTCATTTTGTATACTGTTACTTGTATGAATATTTTCAGAGCTCACCATATGCTTTTGTATACACAACTACTGAGTTCTCCTCTGGAGAAAACTATTTCAACCACTCTAGGCATTCCTCAGTTTTCTGTATTGTAGTTTTTTGTGTGGATTTGAGGCCTCCTGGGCTTTCCTTCCTCTACATTAGCATGCATATTGTTGCTACATTTATTTACCTCATGTAGGCAGTTATCTTGGTAAGATTTTATGGGATTAGCTTCTAAAATTAATAGGAGACATAATATCATAGGAAAGTTTCTGATTCTTGGATCTGGCAATCTTGCTGCCCGTTCTTCCTCAATGTTCTAGATGTAGAAAGTTTTTGTAGATGTTATTTATTGAGACTGGAGTCGAAAACTCAGCATTTTGGTTCATTGGAGTTTTATGTAATATTCTCTATTGCTAAGAGAAGTTCATGAAAGGTTATATCTACACTTATTTGTAGGTATAAGGACAAGTATTTAGAATGTAATTAGGCAATATGATGGCTTAGTAATGTGGTAGCTGCCGAAGGCGATAGCAGTAGCTTATAATGTTTTGGGAATCTCTTAAACAACATTGACTGACAATTCAAAAGAGCACTTTTCAAAACTGGTATTGAAATTTTTGCTAGGTGGTCTTTCTTTCTTTAAGAAAGCATTGTCAGCCCAGAAAAAAAGTATATTTAAATTACATATTTTATGTGTATCATGCTTTTTTTGATAGTTATTGCTGTGATTCCTATGAGCCTTTCAGACATCCATTTTCATCCTCCTCTCTTCTCATGTATTTATTTAGCTCCCTTTGCCTAATAAAAGCACCCCTTTTCCCACTTCACTGATCAGATCACTTTTATGTTCCTATTCCTCTGTATTGTTCTCCCAGTCCCACCCTGACAATGGTCTTTTTTTTACTAATTATTTTATATGTTTTTACATTTTAGCCTTTGCCCCTTACCAGTCCCCTCTTACTCATCCCATTTCTCCTCCCCATTGCCTCTGAGCCTCTGAGAGGGTGCTCCCACTCCACCAGGATTCCCCATTCCCTGGGGACTCAAGTCTCTCAATAATTAGGCACATCTTCTCCCACTGAGGCCAGACCAAGAAGTCCTCTGCTATATATGTGCCAGGGGCTCGGAACATCCCATGTATGATGCCTGGTTGGTGGCTCAGTGTCTGGGAGGTCCCTGGGCTCAGGGTTAGTTGAGACTGTTATTCTTCCTATAGGGTTACCCTCCCCTTCAGTTTCTTCAATCCTTCCCCTGAGTCAACCATAGTGATCTCTGACTTCAATCTAATAGTTGGTGTAAGTATCTGCATTCATCTGTCTCAATCAGCTGATGGAAGGGGCTCTCAGAGAACAGCCATGCGAGGCTCTTGTCTGTAAGAACAACGTAGTGTCAGTAATAGTGTCAGACCTTGGTGCCACTCATGAGGTGAGTCTCAAATTGGGCTGGTCACTGAGCCACCTTTCCTTCAGTCTTTTCTTTATATTCGTCCATTCAGTTCTTTTAAACAGGAACAATTCTGGGTCCAAATTTTTGATTGTTGGTTAATAACCTTGTCCCTCCACTTGAGGCCCAGTCTATCTACTGGAGGTAGACTCTTTGAGTTCCTTCTCCCCATTATTAGGCATTTTGGCTAAGATCATCCCCATTGAATTCTAAGAGTCTTTCACCTCCCAGGTCTCTGCTACTTTCTAGAGGATCCTCCCACCTTCCACCCCTTGAATCTGCATATCTCCATTCGTTCTCCTGGCCCTCTGGCTTCTCTCCTGACTCCACAACCCATACCTGATCCTGTTTTCCTTTTTCCCTCCCCTCTCCTACCCAGATTCCTCCCTCCCTCTTCTCCTGTGATTATTTTCTTGCATCTTCTAAGTGGGATTAAAGCATCCTCCTCTGGGCCTTTCTGCTTCTTAAACTTCTTATAGCCTATGGCTTGTATCCTAAGAATTCTGTACATTTTGGCTAATATCCACTTATCAATGAGTATGTACTATGCATTTGCTTTTGAGTCTTTGTTACCTCACTCAGGATGATATTTTCTAGTTCCATCCATTTGCCTGCAAAATTCATGATGTCCTCATTCTTAATAGCTGAATAGTATTCCATTGTATAAATGATCTACATTTTCTGTATGCATTCTTCAGTTGAGGGACATCTGGATTGTTTCCAGCTTCTGGCTATTACAAATAAGGCTGCTATGAACATGTGGAGCATGTGTCCTTATGGTATGGTGGGGCATATTTTGGCTATATGCCCAAGAGTAGTATATCTGAAGCTTCAGGTAGAACTACTTACAGTTTTCTGAGAAGTCAGCATATTGATTTGCAGAGTGGTTCTCAAATCCCATATCATGAAGATCATAGAGGCCTTCAAGGATGACATAACTTCCTTAAAGAAATACAGCAAAATACTTGCAAACATGTAGAAGCCCTTAAAGAGGAAACAAATCTCTAAAAGAAATACAGTAAAATGCAGTCTAGCAGGTGAAAGAATTGAACAAAATTGCCCAAGACTGGAAAATGGACATAAGAACAATAAAAAAAAACATAAATGGAGGCAACCCTGATGATGGACAACTTAGGAAAGAGATCAAGAGATACAGATATACGCATCACCAACAGAATTCATGAGAAAGAAGACAGTATCTCAGGTGTAGAAGATACCTTTGATGACATTAATATATAAGTCAAAGAAATTACAAAGTGTAAAAAGCAATGGTACCTTTTTACTTTCATGATTTCTGAAGTTACTCTACTGTATGCACACATACCTGAAGATTTGGAACCAGCAGCCTCTGATAAGAGAGCATATGATATTTATCATTTAGGACTGGGTTAGCTCACACAATGTGACATTTCCCTCAATGTTCATGATTGCATTTTTCTTTGTAGCCTTTAGTTTTGAATTACCTGTGATAAAAGAATACATTGCTTTTAATTGGAGTTATTTAACAACTAGAAAAAAACATCAAAAAATAATATTTTGGCATAGGGTATTTTGATGTTTGATTATCTCAGGGTACTTTTACTTTTCTCTTTAAATTTAATGTCTCATTGAGTAGTAAGGAATATAGTTTTTAATTTTATATATCTATTACTTTTAAAATCCTGTTATTGGATTCCTTTTTATTGATTTGCATTGTAAGAATATGCTCTATATTACTTAAATACTTGCAAATTTACTAACACTAGTTTTTATAGTTTGGCCTAGCCTGTGGTTTATATTAAAGAAAACCCTTCAGATACTTGAGAATGAGTATTGTAGTGCTATTAGACATAACGTTTCATAGATTTGTACTAGATATTGTAGAATTAAATTGCTTGTCAATTCCTAATTCTTATTGATCTCTCCCCATTTGATCTCTTCATCCTTTAAATCAGACTGATGAAATCTCTATTGTATATATTGTGATACTTTTATTAATTACTATAAGTTATAGCTTCACATATTTTTGAGTATTTTAGTAGCTGTTTTCTAGATTTTTATTACAATTATTATACCTTGCATGTATATTTGCCAATCTTTAACTATGAAATATAACTAACAAGAACATACATATACATAACTATATTATATCTTGCATATATATTTGCAACAGTACAGAATATTTCATCTACACTGTAGATACTAGTTGCTTAATTTATCTACATGTGACCATGATTCATAATTGTCTTTGGGAACAGCATGGTAAAAGTGTAAAAGTTATGATCTGTACTAATTATAACTGTTAGTGTCCAATAGCTTGACAAAGCTGGTTTAAATTTGATAATTGATCATATCTAGCTCTATCTCTGAATCTTGTGTTGACTTTTCATAACTTGAAATGTGCTTAAGTTGAAATATTTAGACCACACAAGAAAATGAAGACTACAAATGAAAGACTTAACATTTTTCTTCACAACTCTTTTATAAATACTGCTAGTCATTGATGACTTGTTTGTCTTTGCTTTATTATAAATCTAGTTTGTTATATCACATAAGGTTTACTCTGCTTTGATAGTATTTTTCATTGGTATTTGTTATTTTCAAATACCAAATATTTGTGTGTATGTGTGTGTGTGTAAAAAGGATCATGCTTTTTGTTATTAGCCACATGGTATTGTTAAATTCTTCAAGTCTTAAGCAATCTGTAACTTCAAGTACAAAGTCAGAATACTTGATATCTCCTTGACTAATATTTGTTCAACAATCTAATTTTCTTCTTTTCCCTATTTAAGGTGATAAATTCTTAATATCACAAGACAAATTAATGTTCACACACTTCTTTTGAATAATGGGTTTAGCTAAAGTAAATGGATGTGTAATTATTTGTCTACTATTTGTTTATTTTCTTGTAGTTACAAATGTACAACAATCTACTGGAAGACATAAAGTAAATAGTTAAGTTGCATGCCTGGATTTGAATTACAACCTATTGGAAAAATGGCCTGTATCCACATCCATAGATTCTACTTAAGTTCACTGAAATGGTGTATTAATTTTAAGGTGGCTTTCGTGTTGTAACCTTTATTGGTAAACCTCAGCCAAACATAGATTGATTATGGCTGAGTTACAAAGTGCCCCTTCAGCATTCAAAATGGAAATGCTGACTGCGTATGTCTTTAGGGTAGCAAGATTAGGAGGTGTGGCACTAGTTTAGTTGACAAGACAGTGAAGCATTTGAAGCTGAAATATATTATTTCAAATTACTTCACATAGAGATTTTTGCATAGAAAATTCACTTTCCATTTGGAACATAGAAACTTATTTCAGGAGAGCCGATACTATTTCTAAGATAATAATGAAAAATAAATTAGAAGAGCAATTTAAATTTATTTTTGTTACTTTTTGAAAAAAATCATGTGATTTAAAGTATATATCTATATTATATTGGCATTTGTATACCTTCACAAACGTTTATCTGCCATTCTTCCTTATATGATTAAAATATGTTATTTCTTCTACGTGACCAGTTAAAACTATTTTCTGTGAAAAGTATCAGTGTCTATATTATAATTATTTCTATAATTATCATTTTTAAACATAGGACCACATTGTAGCTCACTCTCACTTGAAACTCACTCTCTAGCTCAAGCTGATATTTAACTCATGGCCATCCTTCTGCCTCCATTTTCTATGTCTTAGGATTCTAAACACTGAACCACTATACCTGACCATTTATCACTTCTTCAATGTTAAAGTAAAATTGCTCCATCAGATATTTAGTTTTTGTTTACTTATTTTCTTTCAGAAAGTCTTAGAAATGTCTCCCATACTTTAATCCTTTAAATGTTTACATTCCAAAGGAATGTATCATTATCATCCCCATCTCAAAGACGAGGAGTTTGCCAATTGCTAAAGCTAAAATACATGGTACAATTGAACTTTGAATAAAAATTTTTCTCAGAATGTATAGTATAATCATTTTTTTCTCAATTTGTGTTCCATGGTCCAGAATTATTTGGTGTTTGCTGTAAATGTTGGATTTTGTTTGTCTCACCCTATATCTACTGAGTCAGAATATGCATTTGACAAAATCTCCCATTCTCCTATATACTTGTATGTTATTTAAAATTTGTGCAGTCATGGACAGGAATGTGAATTCACTTAGCAAAATACATGTATTTCTCACATTTAAATGAAAATTATACTATACCATCAGATAAAAATATACTTGAGAAAATTAAGAAAACAAAAGGTTTATATAACCAAATGTAAACAACTGTGATCTTGTGGGCAGGAGAGATGGCTTATCAGTTAAAAACACTACTACTCTTTCAGAGGACCTGGATTCAATTCTCGGAATCTACATGACATTTTAGAACCGTCTGTAGGTCACATATATGGTGCACAGATGCATAGACAGGCAAAGCACATACAATATATAAAAAATTAAAAGTTAACTGTGAACTCATTATGGTGAAGAGGCAACTATGTTCAAAGGAAGCATTATGATCTATTTGGTGAATTTCCTCATGGTTGTTGAAATAGATTTCCTAGTATAAACACATATTAAAACATTTTTTAGTGTATGTTCTGTCCTCATTGAAATAGAAGGGAGAAAACATGGTAAAATGAACTAACATCTCTGTCCTTCTGTCTCAATGGAGACAAGAACAAAAGGGCAAAGAATATAAAACAGATAGTATAAAGTCACCTGACTATAAAGAGCTAGATGTAATGGTTCTTGTAATGTAAGATGTTCTCAGCAATTAATAGATGAAATAATATTCAGGTTTTCCAAGTAAACTATAGTTCGTGGAGGAAACATTCTTTGCCTATTTGAGCCTAGATTGTAGTTCATAAAAATAATCTTTTGTATGTCTGTTAGGAACACAAGTGAGAAAATTGTTTGTGTCTCTTTCTAGTGGGAGATTGAACTTAGAGTACAGTCACCTCCACTGTCTGAGAGAATTGGGGTTTTGATATGCCCCTTCTAGTGATCTCTGCAGATGTGAGTCTCTTTTACCACTTAGTTGGAATTGGAAACAGTCTAGTTTGACGAAAGGCAGGACATAACTAAAGAAGAAATTTCTCCTCTATTGAAGTTGAGTAGAATTTCTTTAGGGAAGAGCACAAGGGAATGGACTTGAGAACTTGAATGACAAGACTTTCTTGAAATTATTGGCTAGTGAGGTGAGGGATAGAAAAGGGAGTTTCCTGGATGAGTGCTCACATGCAAGTTTTTCGTGTTTAAAAGAGTTTCCCTTCCACAATATTGTGAAACAAACAAGTATAGGAAATTCACAGTTTTGGATGGCCTCACATTGTTTTAGTGTTGAGTTATATA
>JADRCD010000081.1:0-10755 GCA_019843815.1 Montemys delectorum
GTACAGTTAACTTTGACAATGACACATTCAGATCTTAAAAACATAGTTTCCCAACCACCTCCCACAAAAACCAATGAAGTAAAACAAATAAACCTCATGTGTGTTTTAGGACTTTTGTCCAAGCACATCTATAGATACAAGAAAGAACAACTAAAAGTAAAACAAAGGTACTTAGAAATAAGAAATTACAGGGGAAGACACAAGCTTGCAAGAGATGAAAGAAGCAAAAAGGCTAGTTTATATTGAAGAGAAGAGAGCTGATCATTTAAGGAAGAGGTAAAAATATTTTAAGATAAAGAGAGAGAGATGGAGGATGCTAGAAATGATACTGTATCAAGAGATAAACTGTGGTTTTTCTGGTGTTAGCTTGGCATGCCTATATATTACATCTTTTAGAAAGATTGTATTTTTTTTTTACATGTAAATAAAGAAAATAGCTAATAAAAAAAAGAAAGATTGTATTTGGGTGAAACCAGGGCCTTTGAACACCAATTAGTCAGTAGTCATATTTCTATATGAACCTAAGGAATCTTAATGTGTTTTGTTTATCCTAAGTCTTTTAAAACTTTGTTATTGACCAGCTTTGCCCACTTTTGAATTTACAACAGCTAATTACTCTCTGTAAACCTGATCACTTCTACGGAAGCTGTCTTGATTAAGGTTTCCATTGCTGTGAAGAGACATCATGACCATGACAAATCTTATAAGGAAAGACTTGATTGGGGTTGGCTTATGAGTTCAGAGGTTCGGTCCATTATTGCCATGGTAGGTAGTGTGACAGCCCCCGGGCAGACATGGTGCTGAGAGCTCTATAACTAGAACAGCAGGCATCAGGAAGACAGTGTGACACTGGGCCTGGCTTGAGCATCTAAGACCTCCAAGCCCACCTCCTGTGACACACTTCCTCCAACAAGGCCACACCTCCTTATAGTGCCACTCAATATGAGTTTGTGGGGTCATTTTTATTCAAACCACCAGAGAAGCTGTTTTGGGCCAGATGATCTAACCTGCTTTTTTCTGTTGTTCTCAGAATGGCTTTCAATGATTTTAAAATGGGTTTGTCTATATGGGGAAGAAACCCATGCAATACAAGTTTTTGAATTAACCTTTATTCCAATGTTATATAAATTAATGGAATTTACTGACTTTTCATATGTGTATCTGTCATGAGTTGGTCAAGTCTATACACTCCTTGACACCTCTGCCATTGCCTCTTAGCATCCTTCCTAGACCATAGAAGATGCTCTGAATTCATTTCTGTTCTCTTCCACTCCACACTTTCCCTTCTAGTGACCTGTACTCGACTGTGTACTTTTGTAAAACTGTCTTATTCTTTTTCATAAGTATGTGAGAATGTGTGGTATTCATCCTGTGGTGTCTGGTTTGTTCCACTCAAGTACGTTCTGGAAACTTCTTAGGTACTTTGTTTGACCTTCAAAATAGTTAAATTAACATGTTGCATCTTCTACAAAAATTGTTGTCTTAGGTTTCATTGCTATGAAGAGATACCATGACCATAGCAACTCATAAAGAATAACATTTAATTGAGGCTGGCTTAGAGGTTCAGAGGTTCAGTCCATTATCATTATGGTGGGAACCATGGCAACATTCAGGCAGGCATGGCACTGGAGGAACTGAGAGTTCTACGTCTTCCTCTGAAGGCAGCTAAAAGAAGACTGGCTTCTAGGAAGCAAGGATGAGGGTCAAAGCCAACCTCCACAATGACACACTTCCTCCAACAAGAGCACACCTACTCCAACAAGGCTACATCTCCTAATAGTGCCATTCCCTAGGCCAAGCATATTCAGACCACAATTATCAAATGTTAAATGTGACAAATAAAAAGCTTTTAGGTAAAACTGGAGAGAATGCTCCTCACCCAGGCTTTTCTGACAGATTCTTGGTTTTTTGTTTGTTTTTTTTGTTTGTTTGTTTTTTGAGACAGGGTTTCTCTGTGTAGGCTATGCTGTCCTGGAACTCACTCTGTAGACCAGACTGGCCTCGAACTCAGAAATCCTCTTGCCTCTGCTTCCTAAGTGCTGGGATTAAAGGCATGTGCCACCACTGCCTGGCTCTGACAGACTCTTAAATACGACACAGAATAAGTGAGCCACAACATATAAAATAAGGAAGGTTATAGTCTATTACATTGACAAAATAAATCGAGAAGGATGGCCAAGAGATTAAATGATTTATTCATCAGTCCAAACAACTGGAGAAAAAGTCCATAGAGCATATATCTGACAATGCTCTGGAGTCTGAGTATAATGAAATATCTCTCAGTACCAAAATAAAAGTACTGCAATTTGAAAAGGGGCAAAAGATGGAGTTTGTGTTATAGCAGAATAGGAAGCTATTCCGTCTAGGAAGCTGTAGGTCCTTGCTTCTGTGAAGTGGTCCATTTGGCAGTTCTTAGACTCAGATCTTCTGTGAGGTTCCAGAAAACAGAGTTTGCCACTCACAAACACAAACTGATACAGTCCCCACCCCACATAGTGCCACACAGTGTGCAGGAAGTGCATAGAGTCTATGTCATAGACTCAACTTCTCCCTACATTGAGGGAGACAAGAGTGGAGTTGGCTCTAATGTTTCAGCTTTTGTGTGGACTTTCTGGATAGAAATACACATATCGTGGGTCTGGAGAACAGTAGGACCAAAGGAGCTGTCCGATTTGACTCTGAGTAGCAGGGCACCAGGTCCAATGGACAGGAATTAAGCAGCAAATGATGAAGAAATTCCTGCAGAAGCTGGAAAAATTGTCTCATCACTATGTGGACTCTGAAAGTTCAGAATGGACTCCTTAGTTCCCAGAATAAAGCTGAAGAGGTCAAGAACTGTGTGAAGAAAGGTGATTAGAGAACTTTTCAGTTGCCTGGATCCCAAATAAGTTCACAAGAAATATGAAGAGAGATTGGGTATACCTGAGTCAGAAGATTCAGACTAATATCCACAACCCAATGTGAAAGGGATGGTGTATATTTTGCGTGGCAACATAGTTGGTAGATGATGCTGAATGAAACCAGAAAATGAATAATTTGATCAAAGACACAACCAGCAGCCTGGGAGAGCTGGTGTTCACCACGGCAAAGAGAAGTCGAGGTAGAGAGAGGCTGGGGTCAGCCAAGGCTGGGCTCAACACAACTCTGCAGCCACAGACAGGAATTTCCCTGCAGCTGTAAGGTTTGGAAGCACTGAGGGAGCTTTTAAGTGTGAGTGTGTATGTTAAGATCAAATAAAATCAGCATCAGTCCAAATGTAATAAGAGTATGAAGCATTGCAGAGCTGGGGCAGCTTATAAGATGCAGAACAATAAATGAAGAGTCCTTCCTTCCCTCCCTCCCTCCCTCCCTTCCTTCCTTCCCTCCCTCCCTCCCTCCCTTCCTTCCTCCCTGCCTACCTTCTTCCCTCCTTCTCTTTTTCATAAACACTGTCCATTTCTGAAGGGACTCTCAGCATACATATATGAGGTAGAAAGACCCCAAAGACCTTACATAAGCTGCATGTAACAATCACTTGATGCTGGAGTTGAGTCAATCAATGGTGAGGCTACATTGGGCTCTAGTAATCAGAAGATGGATTGTGACTTTCCTTGCTCCTTGTACTGGAATTCTAACCACCCAGCCTGGCTCCCAACACCTTTATTGTTCCAGCAGGATGTCTACCAAGACAGAGATACAGAGAACACTCCTATGTTTCTCATGAACATGAAACATAGAAGATGAAAATGAACTTGTGGGTTTAAATGTCAAGTTTTTTCCTCTGCAGAAATCTTAGAGCTTAAAGTAAAATACTTTGAATATAATGCTCTAAAATTAC
The DNA here is from genome assembly GCA_019843815.1 of Montemys delectorum. Classification (NCBI taxonomy): domain Eukaryota; kingdom Metazoa; phylum Chordata; class Mammalia; order Rodentia; family Muridae; genus Montemys; species Montemys delectorum. The sequence goes on from JADRCD010000081.1 coordinate 3,818, forward strand.
ACTTGAAAGAGAAACTAAATAGAAATGAAAATGAAATCATTTCAGATGGAAACTGAAATATAAAAGAAGAGCTTGTTGATAGGAGCCTGAAATAGCTGTCCTCTGAGAGGCTCGGCCAGAGCCTGATGCTCTCAGCCAACCATTGCACTGAGCACAGGAACCCCAAAGGAGGAGTTAGGGAAAAGACTGAAGGAGCTGAAGGGGTTTGCAATCCCATAGGAAGAGCAACAATATTAACTAACCGGACCCCTCAGAGCTCCCAGGTACTAAACCACCAACCACAGAGAACACATGGAGGGACCCATGGCTCCAGTTGGGTATGTAGCAGAGGATTGTCTTATCTGGTGTCAGTGGGAGGGGAGCCCCTTGGTCCTGTGGAGGCTTGATGATCCAGTGTAGGGGAATGCTAGGGTGGTGAGGCAGAAGTGGGTGGGCAGGTGGGAGAGCACCCTCATTGAGGCAGGGGGGAGGGATAGGGGGTTTGTGGAGGGGAAAACTAGAAGGGGGATAACATTTGAAATGTAAATAAATAAAATAACCAATAAGAATAAGGAAAAAAAGAAAAGAAAAAAGTTAAAAAACCCAAATTTTTGTATTTTACTTGCAAATTGTATCTATACTTGTAAATGTTCATTGCAGTGAGTCATTGGTCTGGCTTCTGCTACACCATCAATACTGGATCCTCATGAGGACTCCTCTAGGGTATCCTGTTGTTGCCTTGTGTCATGGAGATCCTGAAGCTTTGGGTCTGCAGGACAGGCCCTTTCACTCAGTCCAGCAGATCACAGATGAGGTAGATGCTTGAATGGGCCAACTCAAAGCCTTTGATCTGGGCCAGGGAGTTGGTCAGCCTGCCAGCTTTCCCAGGTCTGTACCACCAGATAGAGCTCTCTAGCACTGCCCCAAGCTAGCTTACCCAGTGCTTCAGATGACAAGGGGACGATTCCTTTCTCCTACTCTCAAGTCCTTGGGGCCAGTTCACCTGCACATCTGTTTCCAGGGTCAGCTTTACTGTACTGCCTAGATGAGGCGAGGAACAGGCCCTACTCACCCACCACAGCGGATGACTCACCTTGTTTAAACATACACAGGGTGTTTGAAAGTGTTTTACAATTTTATTTCTAGCTGATATAATTTCATCTTCACTTTTATTTAGTTTTTAAAAATGTAATCTTATAGCAATATACTAAAAATATTTTACTTCCAGCACTAGGACTTCTGTGGAGAATAAATCCTACATTTAATCCCAAAGTCTATTTTTCTAAAACATACGAGTGACTTATATGTTCTTTGTGTCTCTGTCTTGATAGATGTCCTCATTGGTGTGAACTGCCCAGCCCTGCCATGCCCTGCTGACAGGCTTCATCTTCTAAGACTTCTTCCCAAGAGTCAAACATTTTGGTGGCAGACACAACACAGTAACTAGAAGAGCTTCCTAATGAAACATCAATCATCAGTAACCTAAAAGTTTACAGTATCATTAAGAAGCCTGTCTAGGATCTGGCCATCGATGCCTGCAAGGTGCACCAAAGAGATTTGAGCACAACTTCCCTCTGAGGGCTTTGGTTCTTAGGTGTAAGCTGATGAGTTTGTTCGAATTATGAAAGCCCATCAAGTGAGTGAAGCTTACATTCATGTTCTTGGAAAAACAAACTTTTTGAAGTTATGGCTCCAAAGTAACAGTTATTTATGTTATCATTTAAAGTTTTAGCCACCATTCCACAAGTTCTCGACAGTTCTTGTGTTTAATAATTTTTGAAAAATTGCATTTTAATAGCTTAATTTTTGTCATTCACCAAATTTATTATCTACATTTGTAATTTCTGCTTAATTCTTTTCTTTTGTGTTTGCTTAAAATGCCAAGAAATTTCTTTAAAACTCTCTATGTACCTCATGCAGCTACCTATTGCTAGTTTCTCTTTTTTTCTTTTCTTTTTGTTTTGCTTTTGGGGGTTTGGTTTGGTTTGGTTTGGTTTGGTTTGGTTTGGTTTTTGAGGCATGGTCTCTATACTGTAGCCCTGGCTGTCCTGATACTCAGTATGTAGATCAGGCTGACCTTGGACTCATAGATTTCTGCCTGCCTCTTTTCCCCAAGTGCTGGATTTAAAAGCATGAGTGGTACCTGTTCAGCTCATTAGACATTAATATATGTTCTCTCTATCTTGGGACTATCATAACACCTTAGTGGTCAGGAAATGAGGACAAAGAACAAAAACTCTGCTTACAAATCTTAAAAGAAGTTTTAAGTTACATTACTATTAACTTAGTAATTATCGTCTTAGCCATTAATGTAATTCCTTAGATAAATATAATATATTCAAAAATATTGGGACCAAAAATGCACCTGTTTCTTGCCCACGTATATACAGAGAAATGTATATTTTTTTATTTTGATGTTTGTTTATTTTGGTTACATCAAATGTAGATTTTTCTGAACAGTTTTGATGTTATTTTTTTAATAAAATTTGTATTGTTTAAAAAAAAAAAGTCTGACTAGGAGGACAAACAGGAGGTTATGTAGATCAAGCTCTCTCATTTCACAAGTGTCTCAGAGTGTCCATCACTGCTCCTGAGCACACACACTCCACGGGCAACTGTGGCTTCCTGCCTGCCCCACCACAAAGCCTACCACCCTTTCCGGCCTGTCAGTGCCTCCCTGGCCAGAATTCCATTTTCTCCAATCACCAACTTGAAAATGACTGATAATAGAATTGTAATACATGAAGACTTGTAATATCTGCAGAATTTAGAGAAGCCAATCAAATCCCTGGAGTGGGGGATGGTGGCTTCCAGTTCTAGAGAGAATGCTGTTGAGGCTGGCGCTCTGAGTACAGGATCAGCAGTGTCCGGGTTAAGGATGTTGACCCTCTGGTTCAGCACTGAATTTCACTCTTGGTTAGAATCTAAGCTAGCTCATAGCTTTCAGGAACGAAGACTCAAACTCTTCAATAATGAAAATAAAATATATAACAAAATCGGCCTTTAAAAACTACCCACTATTAATTCGGACAAGCCAGAGGAAACCAGGGCTCAACACAGCAGACATCTGAGTGAAGAAGTAGATTCTGGAAATGCGTTCCCCGTGTGAGCCAGGAGCCCAGGCTGCTACAAAAAGTACTGCAGGAGGCTCAATGTCTTGAGCTAAGAATACCACCCGGCCTTCAGGACGTGGGTTCCGTCGCTCTGTGCCCTGGGCTGAGGGAAGAGCCTGGCCTCTCTCTCTCCTGCTTAAGGGGCTTGAGTCAGCTTTACCGATCTCTGTGTGACGTGTGGGTTTGAATAAAAGGTCTTCACTGTAACCTGGATTGATATTTAAAACCTTCATAAAAAAGAAAACAGTATAACAACTTTATTATTTTTTAAAGTTTTTGATCTGGAGTCAGGGTCAACATTGTATTAGCAAATCCAAGGACCATTTGCAGTTACTGACACGCCTTGATTGCCTTTCTTACTAGTTACTTTTAACACTTACATTTAATATAATGGTGCTAAGTATTAGAATTACAATGAATCTATATTTACTAAGTACAATTTGCCTTTATCTTTTTGGTGCATAGATATTTTGTAATAAATAGAAGATCAAACTATATTGTACTTCATATATTTTGATTCTATAAAATTTGTTAATTTAACATTATTAATAGACATTAACTTGAAAATATTATTGAAAATAATTGAATTGAAATAATATTGAAAATATTAAGTATATGATTAAGACGAACCCCTTTTCCACCAGGAAAAGAACTTCAGGAATAAACAGTGATACAGCAGCCACTTCCAATCCAAAGCACTAAGTCGTGGCAGCAGATGGATTGTGGTGCTTAGAGCTCTTGTACATCACCCAGGCTGTGCATTTGATTCCAGCACAAATACTAAGTCCTTGTCTTTTGTTTCTCAGACTATTCTGGTCCTCAGTCTGGTGAGCTCTTAGAGTATGGCAGAGCCTTTCATGGCTCTTGCTTGAGCTTTCCTCGGTGTGCTAGGGTCCTGGATAGTCAATAGGGTTCTGGCCGCCAAAGCCACCTCAAGCCAGTGGCTTTGTGAACCAGTGGATTCTGATTCTGTTGTCTCATTAGCAAGAATAATAAGGAAACCGGAATGAGAGTGAGTGGAGTGGACAGAGAGTAGAGCAGAGCAGCTTCCAGGAAAGGAATACCTTGTACTTTTTAATTACACATAGAAAGTAAGCCAGGCAGTAGTGGTGCATGCCTTTAATCTCAGCACTTGGGAGGCAGAGGCAGGTGGATTTCTGAGTTTGAGGCCAGCCTGGTCTAAGGAGTGAGTTCCAGGATAGCCAGAGCTATACAGAGAAACCCTGTCTCGAACCACCCGCCCCAAAAAAAAAAAAGTAATTTTCTTAACTAGTTTAGAATCACATATATAATTATTGTGAAGTTTTATATATTCATTCTATTTTTTTTTTTTTTTTGCTGCCTCTTACAATGGTCTTGTGGCCATCTTCACAACCTGTCCTGAGTTAAATGTCCCATATTTTCCTTGGTGTTTGTGATGGCTGGTTTTAATGTCAAGTTGGTATGGGCTAACTCCTGTGATTCCTCCACAATGGTGAACTATAGCCTGGAACGTTGATCTTAAAAGAAGCCCTTTCTCCCGTGTTTTATCACAGTAACAGGAAACAAAATTAGGGCAAAATTGGTTTGGAGAAACAGGGCCTTTGTTGTGATAACTGCAACTGGCTAGCTTCTAAGCCTTTGGAAGGACTGTTTTGTGGAATGTAGAACTTGGAAGTTTGGGCTGAAAAAGCCAATGAGGATTATTATAGCCGGAGTTTGCCGCAAAAGAATCCTGGGAAATGACAGTAGAGGCTCAGGTCATGGGATTTTATAGGGGACAATGACTCTCAGAAACTGGGATAGGAACACCCCAAGGATAAAGAACCTGACTTTATTTGGTTCCTATCTAGAGAACCTGAAGGAGGTTGAACTGAGAGAAAATGGACCTTGTTTGGCTGAGGCCATTTTAAGGCTGGTGTCCAGGCTTCAATAGAGAGATATCAGCATCATTGCAGAGAAGCCTCCAACCTGGGGCAAATGGGAAAGTGTCCTGAGGGAAATCCTGATTCATTGGAGGCATCACCTTGTGAGAATCCAAATAATATAATGAGAAGAAGTTTAAGCCACGGGGTTCCCTGCCCCTCTAAGCAACTCCACGGGTGAAAGTGTTCCCCCGGGGTCAGTGTGCAGAGCCGTGATAGTGGGGGGGATCAAGGCCGAGCTGCGTCTGGAGCTGTTGTAGAACACTGCACGTCACATCCTTATGCACTGGCTCTGAAGGCAAAGGGGTAAGACTGAGGGATCATGAGAGCAGTAGACGCCAGGCACTGGGTCCATGCCCACTAGATGTACAAAAACTTTCTCAGTTCTGTGCTAAGAGAACAAAGTTGTTTTATTTTTGTGATGTTTTGAAAACTGCAGGAAATTCAGTTTTCACCGGGATATCCATAACTACTCTCATCCAGCTCTTTCAAGTGTTCTCCTTACATGTGACGCGGCATATCTGCTAAGGTGTATCAGGAATTCCAGGTAAGACCTTCTCTCCCACCCAGAGTATACCAGCGCTTATCCTTTCTGCAACTCTGCCCTTTCCTCAAGCACTGTGCACATTTGCCTTTCCTAAGGGAAAATCCCCACACTGCTCTCCCCAGCTGCCCAGATGCTGGCTCAGCACCCGGGCTGCAGCCAGCGCCTTCATCAGCCCCCATGACTGCATTGCTTGCTCCCAGCTGACTTGTCAGTGATCACGACAGCTTCAGCCAAATAGGAGTGCAGTCAAGGGTTGGCAATACATGACGAGAGTGGGAGCGTTGGTTCTCCTGTTAAGTGACCTGTGGGTGATGTCGTCTCTGCAGTTGCTGGTGAACCAGGAAAAGGGCAGAGCAGCAGACACTTCCATGGCCGTAACATATTCCACTAAGCCTAATCAGCAGGCTGCACATTTAGCATCCAGTAAGGGTTGGATGGTTACGTTTGCCCACACACTTGAGCTTTCTCTCCTTTAGTTGACTTCACAGAGAGCTCTGGCTCAGAGCTAGGCTTCCAGGCTGATGTCTGAAGAAGACCACAGATAATTGTTTTGGTTTGTCTAATCAGTAATCATCCAGTGAGGGCTCATCATTACTAACCATCTCTGCAGGCAGGGAAAGAGGACCTGCTTCTACGAATGCATTTGCAGAGGGGAAAACAGCAGGAGAATAAATAAATGAAGTCAGAGTCTCTAGGGACAGGGATTTATACAAACCTGAGACTCAAGTGTTTACATTAAATGTGCCCCTCAGTAGAGCACAACTGTCCAGTGGTGTGGGTAGAATTATTTTTTAACTTAAAAAAGGCTCTTAAGAAAAATGAATGGAATCTATACTGAGAAGGTGTGTGTAATGAGGTGAATTAGCAGTAGGAAAAAAAGAGAAGACTCAGAATATCAACAGGACATGTTTTAATGATTAAAATTAAAAGAATAAAACCTCTACCTTCTAAAATGCTCAAAATGGTCATAAGAGTTGATTTGCTTCAATGTATAGAAAGATGTACATGGAACTGCGTCTCACTTGACTCCATGGAGAATTTACACTCAAAAGAGCTTTGGCAGGTGTGTCTTCTTTCTCCCTCCTCTATTTCCTCTCTTCTCATTCTTCTTCCTTTTCCTTTCTTGCTCCTCGATTCTTTGAATTGCCATTTAGATAGGCTGCTATCAGCTTACTTTTCTGATAAAAGGCATGCATCTGTAGTCAACATGGACCTGCACACACATGTCCTGAGCCTGTCTGTTATTTCTGTCTCCTCCCTCAGCTGTGTGTGGCACTGCATCTGAACACAATTTGAGCAGACATGTCCAATCACACAAGAGTGACTCACTTCATCCTCAGGGGCTTCTCAGATCTCCCACAGCTGAGATTGGTGGTCATCCCATTTTTCTTCCTC
>JADRCD010000085.1:0-26890 GCA_019843815.1 Montemys delectorum
CCTCTTGGTCTCTTCAAGCTTCCCTCTCCTCCTGTACCTTTATCTCTCCATTTCCCTCCCGTTTCTCTCCTGCTCTCCACTCCCACGTTGTCTATATAGAGTCTTTCCATTAAAACGTACATTAAAATGCAGGATAAAAGACTTGAATAATAAAAATATTGAATACAATATACTTATAAACTTACCATTTAATACACATCAAACTGAAACATGGGTTATCATTGTAACTGTTTCATAATGTTTCAAAATTTTTATTATATTCTATTTATGCTTCTGTATGTATCTTGTAATGGCTTGTGCATGTCATGAAATATAATTTTTAAGCTGCTTGTGGAAATTCTGATTTAAACAAATTCTTCAACTATATTTACATAAGTATTTCTTAATAACTATTTAACTTAAAAACTACATACATTTACAAAGCAAATAGCAAACTTTCATAAAAGACCCCACCATGAAAAAGAGGAAGAACTGTGATAGATTAGGAACAATATTGATAAAAATTCAAATTGTGCTGATCCTAGCAGTGTCTTCACCAACAGATTTAACTTCCTTGGGCATGTATGATCGTCAAATTGGTCATCAGCTTGATAGGATCTAGAATTATCCAAAAGACAGTCTATGGTCATGTCTGTGAATGATTGGTATAGATTTGCTTAATTGAGGTAAAAGACCCACGCTGAATATGAGTGACAACATTCCATGTGCTGGGGTCCTGGACCACATAGAACAAAGCTAAAAGGCTAAGCACAAGCACTCCCTCATCTCTCTCTGCTCCCTGACCGTGAATGCAATGTGGTCAGCTTCCACCAGCATGCTTTCTCCACCACAGTGGATTTGTACCCTTAAACAGTGAGCCACAATGAACCCTTCCTCTCTTACTTCTTGCCTGACATTTTGTGAGACAATTTACAATACTTAAATTAAAAGACTGAAACTATATATTAAAAAGAACAGTAGCCTTCTAGGAACTAAACAAATGCTGTAAATAACTTTAAGGCTGTTAAAAAAGGTAATCAAAGCAGGGTGCCCTAGTTATTACTCCAGCTTCTTTTCCTAAATTAATAGTAATTTTAAGCTAAGCATTCTTATATAGTTGTTACACCAGATATAATCCTTTTTTCCATTAATTTATTTATTCATTTTACATCCTGACTGCTGCCTCCCCTCCTCTCAGTACTCCCCTCACACAGCCCCTTCCCCATACCCTCCTCCCCTTCTCCTCTGAGAAGGGGGAGCCCCACCTGAGGGGTACCAACCCACTCTGGCACATCAAGTCACTGCAGTACTAGGCATATCCTCTCACAGAGGCCAAATAGGGCAGCCTAGTTAGGGGAACAGATTCACGGACAGGAAGGCAACAGAATCAGGGACAGCACTCTGGTTGTTGGATGACCTGCATTGAAGACCAAGCTGCATATCTGCCACAGCTGTGCAGGGGACCTAGGTCCAGCCCATGTATGCTCTTCGGTTGGTAGTTCAGTCATTGTATATAATTCTATTCAGAGTTGTTTGACCTAACTCAGTCTAGAAAATTCTTCAGTTTCCTATCAGGTGGTTTAAAATTTAACTCACAGAATAAAGATTGCACTATTATTACATATGTTGTAGTGTACTAACTTTGAATTGCCATTTTAAAAATATTTTTTCTGATGATCTCCTATTGTGTAAATATTTATAGAAAAAAGGTTGTATTCTTCCTGATAATCAAAGCAAAGCTCTGCTAACAAGTACCCCATCTTCAGACATAGCTGAGTTTGTGGTAAGTATAGCTTTTGGCCCTTTTGGGATCTGTTTTCTGACACCTCTTCTTCCCATCCATCTGTCTATGTTGTACCATGGGCATTTGCCCGTAAAGAGTAATGCCTATGCTTTTCTGCTACATAAACACACTTTCATTGGAAATATTCTCTATGTGGTTTGTTTGGGAGCTTTGTCTAAAGATTTTATTTTTAATTACATGTATGTGTCTGTGTGGGGGGGTGTGCCCCTGAGTGTGAGTGCCCACGGAAGCTAAAAGAAAGTATCAGATCCCCTGCAGGTGGAGGTACAAGTGTTGTGAACTTCATGATGAGGTTGCTGGAAACTAAACTCAGGTCCTTTGCAGGAGCCATTCTTAATGGCTGAGCCATCTCTCTAGACCCAAACTTGCCAGGTCACAAATTTTTCTCCCCCTACCCCTTCCCTTTATTCCCCGTCCTGTCCTGACTAGCCTTGAACTCTCTGTGTAAACCAGGCTGCCCTTAAATGCATGGAGATCCGTCCAACCCTGTCTTTGGAAGGTTAGATCAAAGACATATACTGCCATAACCAGTCTTTCTATATATGTAACATAAAATTTTAGAATTTTAACCATGTTTAGTTGTGCATTGAACATTTCTCTACAGCCATCATCTCTGTCTGGCTCTAGAATTATTTTTATCTTATAAAACTGAAATTTCATACCTATTAAATAGTAACTCCCTGTAAAATCATCCCCCAGGCCCTGACAGTCACCTCTCTATTTTCTATGTATGAACTGAACTACACTAAGTGCCTCCCTCATGTAGTTAAAACCCCACATTTCTTACTCTTTTGTTTGGTTTTTGAGGCAGGGTTTGACTTATCTTGGGATCAGTTGACCCTCCTGCTCCTACCTCCTCTAGTAGCTGGGATTATGGGATTATTATATTCCACCATGCCCAGAAGTATTCCTCCTTTTATGACTAATGTTATTCACAAAATTGTGCCTTCAAGTTTATGTATGTGATAGCATATGTCAGAAATTACTTCCAAGGACTAAAGATGTGGGTTCAGTAGCTAAGATCACTGGCTGTTCTTCCACAGGACTGGGGTTTGAGTCCCAACATAACTCCAGTTCCAGGGAATCTAGCACCCTCTTCTGGCTTAAACAGGTACTACATACACATGGTATATAGACATACTAGCACCCATACACATAAAATAAACTAGTTTAAAAAAAATAGATAATGTGAGGTGGCTTAGTGGGTAAGGGCACGTCCTACAATCTAAATTATATCCGCAGAACTCATACTATGAAAGGTAAAAACTAACTCCTGAAAGATGTTCTCTGATTTTCACATAACGCAGAGGTATGTGCACACCAACACACATGTGCACACACACATACACCACACCACACACACCACACACACCACACACACATAACACACTATTCCACACACACCATACCACACACACACACACACACACATACTACACCACACACACACACAACACGCCATACCATACACACCATGCCACATATATACACATACAGACAACACACACACATAATACACCACATACACACATACACACACCACACCACATAGACACACACCATACCACACACACACACAAAATTACTCATAGTTTAGAGATGAACACATCTCTGTTATAAGATTACATTTTATTTATGTGTCAGTCAATCAGTGGACATTTTGGTTGTTATGAACACTGGGGGTAAAATTATACATGTGTATAAGTTCCCTATTTTCAGTCCCTCTGAGAATATACCAGGAGTAGAATTTCTAAGTCATAAGGTAGGGAACTTTTAAGTTTTCTAGAAAGTCATTTCCATAGGGCTTGCATCACTTTACAACATTTTTAGCAATGTGCAAGTTTCCAGTCCCTGTACATTGTTGCCAGTATTTGTGATTTTGTATTCTGTTTTGCTTTAGTGAGAAAATTATTTATACATTGACTTATCCACAGATAAATATAATTTGAAGAATTATTTCTAAATGTAATTAATTATATTTATTCAAATGCAATTATTTGTGCATCAAATGTTCAAGAAAATGCTTCAATAACATAGTACTTTCAATGTTAATTACCTAAAGCTAGTTGGTTTTAAAACTTTAAAAGGAGTTATATTATTGTATAGATTGATTTGTCTCCAGTGCAAAATGTATCTTTTGAAGAACTATTTCCAAATGTCAGCAATTATGTTAACTCAAGTGAAATTGTTCCTGTGTCAAGTTGGCAAGAAAGTTCTTCAAATGAGGTAACATTTTCAATTTTTTCAATTGCTGAAAAATTAGTTATTATGCTGTGCCTTGAGACTAACATCTTTTATGTGTGTTGAGAAGAATCTGTTGTTCGATATGCGACCTGCATCCTTTCTCCACTTACATGAACTGCCTTCTTACTCTGCACATAGAGTCATTTGAAACACAACCTTTGAAATTTTTCATGGTTTAAATAGTTTAATTTCTCTTTTGTAACCTATATCTTTGGTGTCATACAAAAAGTGATGACCAAATTGAGTGCCAGGAAATTGCTGCCTATGTCCTCTTTAAAAGGCTGCAGATCTCATAGTTCGGCATAGAATCTACTTTGACTTACTTGTTTTGTGAGCGTCTAACTTTACTTTTACATTGGAGGTATGCAGTTATAACAGTGCCATTACCTTTGTATTATATACAAAGTTAAGTATAATAATTCTAGATTATAAATGTTTTGTTTTCTTTGGTGTTTTGCAACTAGAACTTATTATGTAGTTCAGGCTAAACTTAGTTTCAGTCTTTTTTTTTTTTTTTAATGTGTATGACTACACTGTAGCTGTACAGATGGCTGTGAGCTATCATGTGTGTGGCTGCTGGGAATTGAACTCAGGACCTCTGCCGGCCCCGCTTGTTCCGGCCCCACTTGCTCCGGCCCTGCTCACTCTGGCATAATTCACTGTAGCTATCTTCAGACACACCAGAAGAGGGCGTCTGATCTCATTACAGGTGGTTGTGAGCTACCATGTGGTTGCTAGGATCCGAATTCAGGACCTTCAGAAGAGCAGTCAGTGCTCTTACCCACTGAGCCATCTCGCCAGCCCAGTTTCACAGTCTTAACCTCAAACTACTATAATTTCCCAAATGCTTGGATTACAGGCATGTGCCATCACACACACACACACACACACACACACACACACACACACACACACGTATAATCCACAATGGGACTTAGTAGTATGACTTATTAACTCATAAATGGGTAGGAAATGACTGAATTCAGAAACTGAATAGCACTTGTTAGAAATTCTTGTTGAAACTTCTAGATATTTCTATGGTTACTTTATTTATTATTTGGATATATATGTGTGATGTGTGCATGTGTGTTCTCGTGGCATGGGTACAAGCATGTGTGTGTGTGTGTGTGTGTGTGTGTGTGTGTGTGTGTGTGTAGTTCTGAGGTTGACATCAAGTTGCTTCCCACCTTGTATATTGAGGCATAGTACCTCTCTGCACCCAGAACTCCCAGTTTGGGTGAGTCTGGCTAGCCAGCTTGTTCAGGGGATCCTGTTTCTGCCTCCCTGGTGCCTGGATGACATGAGGCTACCATACTTGCCTGACATTTTCATGGGTGCAAGGGATCCAAAAATCCAGTCCTCACACTTGTTTTTAGCCTCTTAGCTTTATTTAGCTTATCTTTGTTGGCATTCCTCCCTTAGGCTTCTGTTAGAAACAGGCTTTCCCCATCTTAGCCCGAGTAGAAGGAGAAGGGCTTATTCTTATGTATATACATGTTTCTGGATTGGATAAGGACTCCTCATAGCTTTGCCTGAGTCACATGTCTGTCCTGGTCTATCTGTCCTTGCCAGGGAGATGAAACCGTAATTGTCTAAGCCTGGGTTTCCTGCCCACTGCTGTGGTCAGAGAACAAGGTTTACAACCCAAACTTGCTGAGCTTATGAAACAAGTTGCCATTCTCCATTACAGTTCTTTCATGGTATTTGGTATTGGACAGAGAAACACTGAGATCATCCCAAAGTGCATTCCTTTCCAGATAATTTGCTTTCAACCCTGTAATTTGTAAGTGAAAAACTTTCTTAATCCCAGCCCTTGGAGGGAGGAAGTAAAGGCTCTCAAGGCCACCTGGCCCGCTTGGGAAGTCCTGCTCAGAAAAGCAAGTCTTCTTTTGAGGACGTGTTGGAGGGTGGTGCTTTTTTTATTTTAAAAGTAGGGTGGGAAACTTTAGGAATATTTTGAGTCAGTTACCTTTATCTTACAGAATTCTTTTTTAGCTAAAATACGTTTGTTACAGCTCTGTTTACTCCTTATTCTTTGATAATACGTTTTTAACATTTTGGGTGGGTTTTTATTGGTTTCATCTTTTCTCTAATTTTTTTATAGCCACTGATTCTTTCCCATATATTTTAGGAGCACTTCCTTATTATTTCCCTCAAAAAAAAAAGTCACTGGAAATAAGAACGATCTTATTCTTTCTTATCTGACTGCAGCTGTCTACGCTGGCGTTGCCCCGCCCTTGGTCTGGGAAAGCTTCGAGTCTTAGGCAAGGTCTCATCTGTAGAGCAAGCAGCCTTTGGCCCCAGCAAGGAGCAGTGAACTGATTGATCTGTCAGCATGGTCCATCCTGTCAGATCACTTACTAATTGATTAAGTAGATAGCTCAAGTACAGTCCTTTCCTGTGTTTACCCTAGAGAGAGATGCCGAGTAGAGTGGAACGGGGACAGCTCTTTTCTTCAGGGATCCTGCTCCTTCAGGAGGATGGTGGACCTTTTGGTCTCATCTGTATGTATATCAGTGGAGATGCTCTTCTGCTGTAGCTTGGAGCAAACTGTGATCACTTCTTCCAGGGCCTTTCTCTTTTCTGGATTGTTAGCTTGTTGAAGAGGCTGTGACAAATATTACATAGTGGGTGATTTCTTTAAACAAGAGAACATGTTCCACCACAGTTCGGAAGTCAGGATGTTAGCAGGACACAGCTCCCCAAACCCACTGGAGGCAGATCTTTCTTGTGTCAGGCTATGTGACGTCTTTTTGTGACTGGGGCAGCATAGGTCCAGTCTTTGCCAACTCTCATATGGCTGACTTCTCTGTCTTTCAGTGTCCAAGTTTCCTGTTTTTATAAGGATGAGGGTTACATTGAACTAGGGCCTATTCTAACTTGATGGAATATGTAATGACAGCATTTCCAAGTAAAATCATCTTCACAGTTGTTGATGTCTTCTTAGAAGGATATGGTTCTGCCCATGGTAATGTCTCCCATTTTTCCTGTTTAATCAATCCTAGACTCTTGTTAATTGTTTATACAACTTTTTAGATCTGACATCCATCAAATTTTAACTCACTTAAACAAATTTCTGCTAGAGTTTGCTTTATATACCTAGACACAGTTGTCTGTCATCCTAAGATTTGCCTGAATCACAATTCTGGGATTCACTTCAAAAAGCTACTATGCACACTCCCCGCCCTGTAGCTAGCTGGCATCCCCCACCCTACCTCCTGCCCTATAGTTAGAGAAGAGAACCCTCTTCTAGCCCTTATGAAGGAGAGTGTGGGATTGTTTGGGATCGTTCGTGACAGAACAAGTTTTAATTCCATTCTTACAGCTGAGGAATCACCTAATCTAGTTAGAGAATTGGAGGTACAAATAATTTTCTTTAGGATTTCTTCAACATTAACTTAGGAGAGTTCTAGCTTCCTATATTTTGAGGAACCATGTTGATTGATTTTTTTTCCCCCTGCTTCAGAAGCTGGGAAAAAAAAAAAACTCTTGTCTTTGGATCCTGTGTTGTAAAATTTCCTTCCATGTCTCACTCTTTTTCATTGTGCTGTGCCAGAATGTTATGAATTCTATTTGTGTGCATATATGTGCATATATGGAGTTGCAGATATGTGTGCAAATGCCATAGTCCACATGTAGATGCCAAAGAACAGCCAGGTATTGGGCCTTACCTCCACCTTGTTTGAGAATCCCCTAAAATGATTTGTTCTTAGAGACAAGATAATCCCAAGAGCTCATGGACTAGCCACCCTCTAATATATAGCATTAAACACCGAGCAACCCTCCCCCTTTCTTCCTCTCCACCCTGTTCCCCTTACTCTACTCCACATGAACATATGCACACATATATAAACTCCCTCTGCATGCTAATGACTTATTATGCAGTCATTGATATTATAGTTAATATTATAGATGTGGAAAGATAATTGAACAATCTCAATTGTAAGTAGTGCTTGCCAGCTGTGAAATCATACGGCTGGTCTTCCAGGCTAACAACATTAGGTCTGTGGACAGCTAAGAGCAGAACTCTTCAGTCTCTTATCTGAAGGACAAGGCTCCTTAGACAGGACATCTCAGCATCTACTGATGTGTGTTCACTTCATTCAGCTGTTTGCAGCACAGAACTTCTACCATGAATGGTCAGAAATCTTCCAAGAAGGAAACGATCTGATAGGCCCTTAGGACAATTCTCTGTCCTGTGTTTGAGATGGGAGGAGGCTGTTGAAAGAAGTAAGAAAGCAGATGTGGGTATAAATTAGCATCCATACAAAAGAGGTTGTGTATAGTTTAAATAAGAAGTAAATCAACACCTTTGTTCCCCTTATTTAGACAATAAATAAGGACATTATAAATACCCCTTCCAACGTGTTTCAAATCATGATTCGCTTTAGCCTCCCAATAAGGACCTGTTTTCTTGGTGCTTGATCCGTTCTGTGGTCATTTGAATGGAACTGGCCTCCACAGGCTCATGTGTTTAAACACAGGTCCTTCATGTTTGGGAAGGATTAAGAGGTGAAGTTTTGTTAAAGATGTATAACTGGGGACAGGCTTTGTGGTTTTGAAAGCCAGGTACTATGCACAGTGCTCTCTCTGCCTCCTGCTCGTGGTCTGAGATGTTTGCCCTCAGCTGCTGCCATCCCTTCACTCCACCCTATGGACTCTTAGCCTCTGGAACCATAAGCCAAACTAAAGTCTTTCTTTTATAAGTTGTTTTGTTCATTATGTTTTATCACAGTAGGAAAATAACTAAGATAGTTCATCATCCCTTTTTATTTTTCAGTACTAACACCATTACTAAACCACTCCTTGGACATGGTGCATATCCTTGTTTATGTGGGTGTTACTTCCTGTTTTCTGATATGATTCTGTCATTCTAACCAAGAATACTGAGACTATTTGTACTTTAATTTAGACAGCATTAAATGTAATACTTGGAGGAATTATGCAATAATTACTTTTCTTTCTTTTTCAGTTTTCTCCAAACACATCAGAGATCTGTTGTATTATTAGGGCATCACCAGGAACTAGACAGATGAGAAGGAAAGACACTGCTGTGAAAAACAGATGTTCTCTTCCTAAAGATGTTCCTCTAGGTACAAGCTTAGCATAGTGTTCTCATATTTTATGCATATCGGTGTTTTGGCTGCGTGTACGTGTGTTCATGACCTGTGTGCCTGGTGCCTCGGAGGCCAGAAGGTGTTGTATCCCTTGAAACTAGAGTTACATGTGGTTTCTAGGAATCTAACCTGCAAGAGCAGCCAGTGCTCTTAGCTGCTGAGTCATCTCTCCAGCTCGTGTTCTCATTATATGAAGTGTGGGTTTTGTTCTTCTATAACAAATGCTTTGTATATATAGGAAATTCATTTATAACCTGTATTCTCAAGTTTTTATATAAAACATAAAAGATAAAATTACAAAAGCCTTGAGAGATTTTATTTTTTTATTTTATTTATTTATTGATTGATTTATTTATTTATTTTTGTTTTTTTTGAGACAAGGTTTCTCTGTATAGCCCTAGCTGTCCTAGAACTCACTCTGTAGACCAGGCTGGCCTTAAACTCAGAAATCTGCCCGCCTCTGCCTCCCAAGTGCTGGGATTAAAGGCATATGCCACCACTGCTTGGCCTGGACAGATTTTATAGCCTGAGTAAAATAACTTTTTAAAGAAACATACTTCATCTTTTATTTATTTTTTTGTTTTTTTGGTTTGTTTGGTGGTTTTTTGTTTGTTTGTTTTGAGACAGGGTTTCTCTGCATAGCCCTGGCTGTCCTGGAACTCACTCTGTAGACTAGGCTGGCCTTGAACTCAGAAATCTGCCTGCCTCTGCCTCCCAAGTGCTGGGATTAAAGGCGTGCGCCACCACCGCCCAGCATACTTCATCTTTTAAAAATTTTGTTTATGGTACTGACTTAAATGTATTTATCTAGGATGCTTCTCCTTCAATAGTTTGAAATTTTCTACTGTTTAAATTTTGTTTTAGTTGTATTCTTTTAAAAGACAAGGTTTTTTTGGTTGGTTGGTTGGTTTTTATTTTTTCTTTTCCTTCTTTCTTTCTTCTTCTTTTTTTTTTTTTTTTGGTTATTTTATTTATTTACATTTCAAATGTTGTCCCCTTTCCCCATCTCCCTTCTACAAACCCCCATCCCCTTTGCCTCTATGAGAGTGCTCCTCCACCCACCCACTCACCCACTCACCCACTCCCATCTCACCACTCTAGCATCCCCCTATTCTGGGGCATCAAGCCTCCACAGGACCAAGTGCCTCCCCTCCCAGAAAAGGCTATCTTCTGCTACATATGTATCTGGAGCCATGGGTCCCTTCACATGTATTCTTTGGTTGGTAGTTTAGTCCCTGGGAGGCCCGGGGAGTCCAGTTAGTTGATATTGTTCCTTCCTATGGGGTTGCAATCCTCTTCAGCTCCTTCATTCCTTCCCCGACCTCTTCCACTGGAGTCCCCAAGTTCAGTCTGATGGTTGGCTGTGAGTGTCTGCATCTGTATTAGTCAGGTGCTGGCAGAGCCTCTTATTCACCTGGTATTGGCTGAGTACTTCTGCGTGAGGCACTGTGTTAAGAATCTTAGCATCCCAATTCCTCACCATGGTTATAGTAGATAGAATTAGTACTATTATTTCATTTTTATACATTAAAAGAGTAGGAGATTTTAAATGGTGGATATTACCAAGTGGTTGTGGAGAATTCAGTTATTCAAGGTGTCCAACATCAAACTAAGAATTTTTTTCTAGTTCCTTAGTGGAGCTAGAAACCTCTCATGAGTAAGTGCCCAGTGAAACAACTGAAATTTAATGTATTTCCTATATGTCCACTGTTCACTCTTGACTTTTGTCCTCATTTCTTCCACAGTGTCAGCTCTGAGCATGCTTCAAAGTCATGGAGAATTCTCTTTTTAAATAACTGCCTGATTTCCTAAGTCATCACTACTCATTTTATACCTAATAATTATATTACTGAGGGTTGCCTAGAGTATCAGAACAAATATTAATAGGTATTTGTTTCTCTATGGATATCCACAAACACACAGTATTTAGTACTTCTGGGAGAGGTTCTTTATATAGAGTGTGGAGGAGAGATAAAGAACCTTTCCTGGCATCTCTTGTGCTCAAATATGTAAATACATATGTAATAGATAGATAGATAGATAGATAGATAGATAGATAGATAGATAGATAGATAGATAGATATAGAGGGGGTGTTTTGTATGAGAAGAGACTTAATACAGGAATTGGTCAAATGATTATGGAAGCTTCAGAGTTCAGTGGCATGCCATCCAAGTGCTGGAGAACCAGAGATGGCAGGAGCATAGGTAAGTCAAAACTGAAAGGCTTAAGAACAAAGGGTGCCAGTGGTGTAAACTCTTAGCCAAGAATGATGAGTAGTAGCTATGCATCATAGTTAGGGTTTTTATTGCTATGAAACGACACCATGACCAAGGCAACTCTTATAAAGACAAACGTTTAGTTGGGCCAGGCTTGCAGTTTCAGAGGTTTAGTTCATTACCATCGTAGCAGGAAGCATAGGAGCAGGCAGGTAGACATGGTGCTGGAGAAGGAGCTGAGAGTTCTGCATCTTGATTCAAAGACAACCAGGAAAGCACTGCGTTCCAAGCATCTAGGAGGAGGATCTCAAAGCCCACCCATGCAGTGACATACTTTCTCCAGTAGGCCACACCTCCTCCTAATAGTCCCACTCCCTGGGCCAAGCGTATTAAAACTACCACAGCATGAATGCTCAAAGCTACTGTGTCCTGATAGTTCTTCTACTGAACAAATGAGTCCATTGCTTTTTAATTCAACTTCACTCAAGTTCTCAGGACATAGGCAAAATATAGCCACACACACACACACACACACATACACACACACACACACATATACATATATATGTATGTATACACACACGTATATATACATATGTATATATATACACACATATACATATGTATATATACACATATACATATGTATATACACACATATACATATGTATATATGTGTATATACACACACACACACATACCCCCACACACATTTGTCAGAATGTAATACAAATGACCTGTAACCTAGTTCCAAATAGCACTGGTTCTCTTCTGAATCTTTCTGAGCTAGATTGTCACTGTCTACATTTCTTTCCACATACTCTGGAGTTTTCCAAACTCCCACTAGAATGGCTGATTAATCTCTGCTTACAAATTCTAGGACATCTTTAACCTATAGCTCCAGACTCCTACATTCCTCCCACAAAACAGGCCCAAATGCTTAAGAACTGCAGTCTCATATATCAGAGTAGTGACCTCATTCTTGGAACCAACTTTTCTATATGAATTACTTTCTGTATTGTGACCAAATACCTGACAAGAAGCAATTTAAAGAGGTGGAGTTTATTTTGGTCCGTAGTTTAAGAAGAAATACAGTCAATAATGGTGGAGAAAGCATGGTGCAAGAGCATGAGACAGCTGGTAACATATCTGATGTCAGGGAGCAGAAAGTGGGCAGGATATAAGCCTGAGCTATAAGACCTCAGAGCCTGCCCCTAATGACCCAGTTCCTCCATGAAAGTTCCATTTCCTATAGGTTCTACAGCTTTCCAGAGTATTTACCACCAGCTAGGTGATGGTCCCATTTGGGACACTTTACATCCAAACCATAAGAGCATGATACTGCCCTTACTCTATAAAGCAGCCCATAAATTCACGTGCAGCAGCTTTGGCAGAAGTGCTGTCTATTAAAAACGACGTATCCATATCCATAGTGTTTGCCTTGTAAGAACAAAACACTGCCTTTTATGTGATAAAAGTTATTCAGTATCGCCTACTGAGCACTTCAAGATGTATTGCTATCATAGAGCCATCTAGGTCTGTGTTGATGAGCCTATGCTTCCTGCTACCTCACTAATTTATAGACAAGGACAGAGAGGATTCCAATCAGGTTCTTTCCTCTTTCTCCAACCTCGTTCTGCTGGAAGTTGCTAGGGGAAAAGAGACTGACTGGTTTCCACAAGCTTTGATTATCCTATCCATTTGATTATTAAGGATCCTTCTCTGTTGAGGTCACCATTTGGTGTATATTTGGATGTCATCCAAATAAATATATTCATGGTGTTTGTCCGTTTAGAGACCTTTATACAATGCTTCTTCTCAAATGTCTTTTCTTCTATTTTTCCAATTACATTTCTTCCAAGTCTCAACCATCCATGCAAACCTTGGTTAGCACCCATGAATTGGTATGCATCCAACAGCTGATCTGTCCTCCTTCCAGCAAAGCAACAATAGGTACACTATCAAAGTCCTGCCCCAGGGCGACCAGATTTCACAGGTTTGGGTTTTTTTTTTTTTTCCCCACTCTGAGACATATCAGACGGACTGATCAGTATGTACCAGATCTGATCTTTTTTTCCTGGAAAGCCACCTATAGAACACTTCCCATGACCTCTTAAATGTAGCCTAGATGAGAGAAGATAAAGAAGTTTAAAAAGGGTCTGTTGCACTTGGATCAGTTCTTTATGTGACCTACTTGTGCCTTCAATGCATGCTTGAGTGCAATCCTATATGTATCAGTTTCATTTGGCAATGAAGACCTGATCTTCACTTTGTGGCTTGCTAAGTCATGTAAAATACAGTAGTGCTCAGTAACATAGTGGTCCAATGTTAGGACCCATTCATAGGCTAAATGCTTTTCTTCAATGTTTTAAGTATTTATCTACCAATGATAGTTGAACTTCAATTTTTAATCCTAGGGGCCATACTGTTCAGCTCAAGGTTCTGCCAAAAGATCCAGGCAGCAACTCTATTTGTCAGACACTGAATGTTAGAGTTTTTTTTTTTTTTTTTACCATAGCTTGTTCTCTTATTCTGGGCCTTTTGTTAAATTGTGTAATTTTTTTAGGTCATTTGGTAAATAGGCTAAAATAGCATACACAAATAAGATACACGTTGACAACAAAATCCATAATGACCCATGAAGGAGTAGAAATATGCCTTTTCTGGCTACAACAACTATGCCATGCTTCAGGGGTTATCTCAGTACAGGACCCCTAAGAGCCCTGAAATAGAAAATTCCTAGCAACCCAATAGTTCCATTTCTAGGAATATGCTCAGCAATGATGTCTATGTATGTTCATCAAAAGATATAGACTAGAAGTCATTGTAGCTGGGAAATTCCAGAGAATGGTCCTGGCCAAAGTCCATCTCTTGATCAGTATTTAATATTTAATAAAGCTCTATTTAAATTCCCCCCAAAAAGATATAGACTAGAGCCAAGTGTAGGGGTGTACATATTTAACTTCAGCACTCAGGAGCCAGAGACAGGTGGGTAGATCTCTGTGAGTTTGAAGCAACATAGATCTCTGTTCTATGTAGCAAATTTCTGGCCAACTAGGGCAAATGACTTGTCTGAAAAAAAAGATATATACTAGAATTTTTATTGGTCATAATAATTTGAAATGACAATCTAGTGAGATGCACATCAATTAAAAATAGGTAAGTCAACTGTAGTATATTCATTCAAATGCTACACAGTAATAATCAAACAACATATAGTTAAATGAAATTGTCATGTTGGATCATGTTAACAAATTTCACATAAGATATTAGACATTCTGAATGAG
Source organism: Montemys delectorum (assembly GCA_019843815.1). Lineage (NCBI taxonomy): Eukaryota > Metazoa > Chordata > Mammalia > Rodentia > Muridae > Montemys > Montemys delectorum. Next base: position 14,649 of record JADRCD010000085.1, read on the forward strand.
CATGCTCACTATTAGTTATTTATATGCGTGTAGCAAAAACCAGGTAAACTGAACTCCGAAGGAACTGGGAGTAGACACCTTCATTAGAATGATGGTTTTAACTAAAGAAATTGCTACAGATAGTTTTATGGTGTTGGTTATGTTAGCGTGTTACATTAATGAAAAATCCTTAAGCTGAACATATGTGGGGGGTTTTGTATACCAACAAAAACTTTATTAATAAAAATAGAAAAACTATTGATTCCTTTTAGATCTGTCATACTAGTTTATGACATCAGATATTGTCAAAATTTGGGAGTTAAGTAACAGATACAAATTAAAATGTGCTTGGGAGATTTAGATATTCACAATTTTAGATGTTCACAAGTTCAGTTTAGAGACCCCTTGATGAAGGTTGAGCTGCTGCTGCCATCTCCTGGCTTATTTCTAAGAGCAGCCTCCTCACCTAAGTGATCTTCGACATCTTGCTCCTTGTGTCTGCCTTTCATTTAGTAAAAATAGCAAAGCACCAAGCTAACTTGTGATCATGTAATTTAAAATATTCAACAGCCTATTCTTAGCATTGGCATTTAAAGTTTTCTCGAGTTTGGCAGTAACCTAATCAGGGCTAGAGTGTCAAGTTCATTTTGATGATCTAGGACCCTATACATATGACTGAAAGGGGATTATGTTGATTAGCACTATGTTGATTAAAGAAAAAACTTGATTCAAAGAAACACCAAGCACAAAAATGTTGTGGCAAGGAAGAGAGAGAGGTACATAGGCTCTGAAAATGGCATATACCGGGTAGCAAGGCCTGAGAAAATGTCTAGATCAACACTTCCCAGTGGTGGTCTTCTGACCACCAGGACAGCTGAGAACCTGATGCCAGCGATATGGCAGAGGATAAGGTTTCCAGGTGATTAAAATAAACACTAAAATATGAGAGCCATGGTCTTTTCTATTTTCTCCCTCTACAGATGACAAGTTGTTTTCACCAGATTGAGAAGTGATTTTTGTCCTAGTTTACTCAACTGAAAATTACTGGCCAAATCAGAACTATCTGCACTACATAAACCTAGAGAGGAGGATACCTTTTTTTTATTTTTTGGTGGTGGTTGAATTTTTGTTTTGGTTTGGTTTTTGGTTTTTGTTTTTTTGTTTTTTGTTTTTGTTTTTGTTTTTTTTGAGACAAGGTTTCTCTGTGTAACCCAGCCCTGGCTGTCCTGGAACTCACTCTGTAGACCAGGCTGACCTTGAACTCACAGAGATCCTCCTGCCTCTGCCTCCCAAGCACTGGGATTAAATGCATGTGCCACCATACCCAGCTAAGAGGATACTTTTGGCCTTTAATCATATAACCATATAATCACAGATATATAACCCCTTCTCTTTCTCTCTTGATAAGAAGCTTGAGATTTTAGGTAATGATAGTAGGTAGAAATGGACACAGACACACAGCAAATGAGGTGGAAATAATTCTGTATAAGTAGCAGAGAGATGGTAACAGAAGACTTTGGATAATTCTGACACAATGAACAAATTCCTTAAAAATCTATGGATTTTAGTATGCTATCTGTAAAATTGGTTAAATAGTAGTTGTTACCTAAAAGAATTGTAAGGCTTATAGGTAAACTATGTAAAGTATCTGGAATATATAATAATCACTCATTATTAAGCCTGAGACTATAGCTTAGTATAGCCCTGGTATATGTGAGACTCTGGGTTCAATTCCCAGCACTACAAAAAGAACTCATCTAGTGTGCAGTAAGGTTTTGTTTTTAGATGTTTGATTAGTTCCTCAAGGGTAGCTGACATGTCTCTTTTGAAAATGTTTCCTTGGTTTTGCTTAAATTGCAAAAAGTCTAAAATATGTGTATAGTTGCTGTATCTGATGATACATTTGATTATGCTATCTCACATGAAGAATAATTTATCAAGTAAGTATATGTCAAGTAGGTATATCAAATCAGTGTTATAGCAAATATGTCACAGACAGACATATTTACCTACTATAATTACAGAGGAGAATTCAGTATGGCCAGTCAGTGCTTTAGAAGAAAAGAAATCGACATGTTTTGACATCATAAAGAATTCTCAAGCCTGTTGTTTGGTTGATAGGCATCCATTCATATAAAGATGGAGTTCTGTTGTTGGCCAACTCATTTGGGAAATACTCTTGGAGTGTGAATGTCATGTTCTAGATGGTTATTTTCTGGAGTTGATATAGTTGCCTCCTTCTGTCAGTTAATCAATAATCTGATAGAAGATATCAGATAGCTAAAACAACTGTGATGGAGGCATATGTGCCATAACAGAAATATATATGGGATCCTATCAGGGCGTACAAGGAAGGTGGTTTTCCTGTAGTAGATGGTCTAAGGCCCATGCAGAACCTTGGGTATAAGCCTTCTAAAAGGAAGTCTTGGTATAAATGTAAGCATTGATGTCTAATGTTCTTCCAGAGGGTTGAAACTAGTTATGCCTGCTGCCCTTGCAGACTTGACTTTTGAAAAACTTTTAAAAAGCTGGTGGAGTATCTCTGATGTCATGCTTATTCTGTATCGTATTCTGATCAGAGTTGCCTTTTAGTTGATCATTTTGTCAAGAAGGTTTAGATTTGGAAGAAGTGAGCAGAAAGTAAAAAGGATGGGTGTGACTTTCGTCAAGTTCATATGAACAGAGTTGGAAAGATAGAGACCTGTGCTGATCTATCTCCAACTATGTTACTCAGACCACCGGAGTAGTTATGAATACTAATTCTCAAGTTATTGACCCGGAAGTCTGACTCAGGAATTCTAAAAACCAATCTAAAGAGTTTATAGGACTTAGTAACTAACCAGTTGCTTATAAGGGGTGTTAAGAAAGGATGACTGGGGGGCTGGTGAGACGGCTCAGTGGATAAGAGCACTGACTGCTCTTCCAAAGGTCCTGAGCTCAAATCCCAGCAATCACATGGTGGCTCACAACCACACATAATGAGATCTGACACCCTTTTCTGGTGCATCTGAAGACAGCTACAGTGTACTTATTTATAATAATACATAAATCTTAAAAAAAAAAGAAAGATAAGATGATTGGAAGATGATACCCAGATCTCTAGTAATTTCTAGTTCCAGAAGTGAGGATTGATAGTTTATAACTTGGAAAATAAAGGTCAAGTCCCTGAGTCTGAGTATATGAAGGTGACATGAAGGTGAGGCTGGGAAATTACACAGAGGCTGGTGGGGGGTGCCGAGTGACAACATCTAAGGTTAGTACATTTAACACACAGAGCTCTAGAACGCTGTAAAAATGGCTTTCCCAACTTAAATAATTTGTGAAGCACTTGAGGATCATGTTCAGATGGAGCTTTTGCTACAGCTCCTTCAGAATGGTACCAAAGGACCCTCAATTCTAATAGTAAGACTACAGTTAGATGTTGCTGCTGTTACTGGTCTCTGGATGGGCCCCCACTTTGAGTAGCAAAGATAATGGATCTCTGGTTTATAGTCACCTTCCTGACCATCTGATATTTGGTAAGATCACCTGAATCTTACTCAAAGATTCCAGTGGGCCCGGAGCATAACTATGATAGCAGGGTTTTCTGAGGTTAAGGATGGAAACCTGACAGTAGGAACAGAACGCTCTTTGGCTTAGTCTCCATCTTTTTCTCCTATTGTTAGCTCTGAGGGGAAAGCTGCAACAATGTTGTATTTGGGAAGACAGCGGAATGTTCATACAGCAAGGACTAGGGGAATGAAAAGGAGCGGTAGAGGAGACTGTGAGGTGCTGCCTGGGCAGTGACGGAGGGGAACAAGGACAGGAAGCACAGGGACAGAGTTCCTCTAGGCTGTAAGGAGGGGCTCCGAAACCCCACCAAGGCTTCCATTATCAGCCTTTATCAGGCTTTCCTCTAGAACGTTACTAGGCAGGTCTCTTAGTGTCTCCAGAAAGAAACCCCCATCAGTTCTAGAAAGCCAGTGAGAACGGTGCAGGCAGGGAGAGCTCTCACCTTTGAGAGTTGGTTATTAGTAACTACTGGCACTTGCTTCTCCACAAAATAATATGTATGTTTTTCCCTAGATATTATAGTGAAGACGAATGACAGAATGTAACAGCTGTGGCTGAATTTTCACTGCTTTGAACACGTGAATGTGAATATGAAGTCCATAGAAGCAGAATGTCTGTCTGAAATTATATAAAATTAAAATTCTCTTATTATTTGTGATAAACTGTGTGGAAATTCTCCTAATGGTCTTGTCATTTGCTTTAGTCAGTTAAGAAACGTTCAGGGCTACACAGAGAAACCCGGTCTCGAAAAAAACAAAAAACAAAAAACAAAAAGCAAAAAACAAAAAAAAAAACCCAAAAAACAAACAAAAACAAAAAAGCAAAAACAAAAAAGAAAAGAATAGAAACGTCGTGCTCCCATATTCTTCTTAAATGTATGTATTTGTGCTTTAAAATGTGAACCAGTTAGATGTTAGAAGACCATGCAGCAAAATAGATGATTTTGTGCTCATCATGAGCTCTCATCAGGATTCTTTCTTTTTCTTTCTTTCTTTCTTTCTTTCTTTCTTTCCTTCCGTCCTTCCTTCCTCCCTTCCTTCCTTCTTTCTTTCTTTCTTTGTCCCCAGATCTGTCCTTTGTATGGATCAAAAGTAGTAAAGTCATTGAAGTGCTAAAAATGAAAATGATTATATTACAAGCTATTTTTAACAGAACTTAATTGAAACCACATGAGTGAGAGACCTAATTCCAGGTCTGACTAGAAGAAACTCTAGACTCAAAAATTGCTGAAGCAGGAATATATGGTGTGTACACTCAATCATACACTAAGTATTTAATATGTTTCCTCATCTCCAAACTAGCTTCAGCACTCTCTGTAGGGCTATGATGGCGCTTGTTTCAGTGGTCTCATGGTATAACTCATGGCATCTGCATGGTGCCCGTCCTAGGAAAACAAGCCTGTTGTCATTGAACAGAGTGCAGTTGTATAACTTGGTGAGATGTTAACCCTGATGTTGGGACTAAGACCATTCAAGAAAGCAAGAAGTTTCAAAGCTGCTCCAGTAGCAAGGAAAAGCATAAAACTTTCTATTTAATCTGAAATTAAGTGACCTATACACTCTTTCTTTGTAAATAGAAGTCCTATGAAAAGATTCCTTTAAATGTTCCGAAAAGATCTAAGCCAATAAGAAATCTCCTTTTTTTTTATTTTTTAAACTCTGACTTCATCTGAAGGTGAACCATGAAAATACAGAAGAGAATGTTAATGCCAGAGGAGGCATGGAATGCAGACGTGTTTTCCAGATCAGTTCCACTAAATCAGAGACTCTGATAACAGTTTTAAAAGCAGAAGTAAGATAAGCTGTGGGGGACTAAGGGCCGAGACAAGATCTGTTTCCTGTCCTCACAGAGTTTAATCCAAGGAAAAGTGCATTACTCAGTATTCCCCAGTTCGATGGTAGGTCCTGTGAGGAAATAGTGTGGTCTTGGGGCGGTGGGATTAGAAGGTATCCATTTTTGACTAGTTCATATTGCTAACAAGGAAAATATTTCTAGCTCTGGAGGCTGGTCCTTCACCAGGTTATATAGCTTAAGAGTGCTAAGTGCTAGGATTAGGAGGCAGCGTAGTATGAGCCCAGGATTTTCCATTTTTCTGGAGAAGCACAGGGAAAGGGAAAAGGGAAGAGCTCATTGGAACTGATATTTGATGGTTTGGAGTGGAGGATGTGACCTTCAGTATTGTGAAGAAGAGGAGTAAACAGAGGGCCCCTGGCAGTCATGAGAAGTCCAGTGTGGGGCAGTGAGTGAGCTGTGCACAGGCAGCCTGATCCCCAGCTGGTTGGTCCAATGCAGGCTTTGAACCCCGGAGACCCAGCAGGCAACTTTCACCTGCGAGGAACAGCAGTGTTCTGCCATGCTCCTTGGGCTACAGCTTCCCACAGCACCCCCCTCTGCCCTGCAGAGGGGTGTTTGGCCATCAGTCACATAGGAGCAGCACCAAGCCCTCCCACATGCAAATAAGGTTTCCCCAAGCTCTCAGACCAAGCCAATGAGAAGTGCATGTTGTGAGACCCTGACCCACCCCAAAACTGTATATAAGAATCCTATCCTGAAGGATTAAAGGTGTGCAAGAACTACTCCACTGTACAAGAGCTTCTGTCATAAGAGCTGTAACACTTGGGAAGAGGTTTGCTCTCCCAAAACGCAGCCTGAAGCTCTGCCACACTCCTCACTAGATAGTGGACCTCTCGTTGGCCCAGCCTGACCTGACTAACCGCAGTTAGTCTAGCAGGCCAGCCTGCCCTAGGAAGCCCTCGTCTCCCTCCTAAGTTCTGGGTTGATTGGTGGCCATCATGCCTACCAAGCTTTTATGTGGGTTCTAGGATTACAAAGTTCATCCATCAAGTTTGATAAGCAAGTGCTCTCTCCACTGAGTCATCTCTCCAACCCAAAAGTTTCTTTCTTTGCATTTTCTTCCGGTACTGAGTATTGAAACTATGGCTTCATGTGTACCAGGTATGTGCTCGATCTCTGATCTATAGACCCTGCCCTTTCTTTTTAAAACTGTATTTATGCATGAGTAAGAGAGGCATGAGTTCCAGAGGTCAGAGGACAATTTGCAGACCTTAGTACTCCACGTGGGTTCAGAGGACTGAAGTCTGATCAGTGGGCTTGCCAACGAGTGCCTATTGAGACCTACTGAGCCATCTCACAGGTCCCCAACTGAGCCATCTCACAGGCCCCCAACTGAGCCATCTCACAGGCCCCCAACTGAACTCTTCTCTCGTTTATGTTTGTTTTAATAAACTTGCATTGTATGTGCTTACCATGCTTTCTTTGTAGATTTATCTGCTGATTGACATCTTGGTAGTTCCATTCCTTACTTAGCTAGTATTACTAGCAGTAAATATAGATGTGGAAGTATTTCTGTGGTGTGGTACCTTAGATTTCTTCATGCATATGCCCAGAAGTAGAGCTGGCTCATATGGTAGCTCTGTTTCATGTATCCAAGTTAATTTTCTGAGTGGCCACACCAGTTTCTATTCCCAGTAGCAGTGAATACTAGTTGTCTCTTCCTTGCATATATGCCAGCATTTGCTGTCATTTATTTTCTTTGTAATAGACATTCTGATTAGAATGAGATAGAATCTTAATTTCCCTGATGGCTGAAGATGTTGAAAACTATTGTTAAGTATTTATTTGTTATTGTTTTCTTTTAAAATATAGTTTTTTTATTTACTGTTTGAGAATTTCATGCATGCATACAATGCATTTTGAACATACCAACCCCCATACTCCACCCCCCTCTTCAACTCCCCCCATAATCCCTCAATAAAGCTCTCCTCCTAATTTCAAGTCTTTTCTTTTAAAAATAATCTACAAAGTCTAATTAGTGCAGCCAATAGATGCCTGGGTATGGGCCATCCACGAGAGTGTGGGCAACCCAACAGAGGCTACATCCCCTGCAGCCATAAACTGCTAATAGCTCCTGGGCTGGGTACATGGCCCAGTGAGCCCCTCTGCTGTTAGTGCTGGAATTTTGATTGGCTTGACTGTGTGGGTTTTGTGCAGGTAACCACAGCTGCTGTGAGTCTATGAGTTAAACAGTTATATTAAATCAAGAAGATAGCATCTCACAATAACCCTTCCTGCCCTCCAGCTCTTACATTCCTTCCTCTCTTCTGCAATATTCTTTGAGCTGAGGGCGAGGGTGAGGGTGAAGGTACAGGTGAGGGCAATGGTGAGGGTGAAGAGGGGTTGATCCAGATGTCCCATTTAGGACTGCACACTAAGCAATCACTAATCCTCAGCAATTTCACACGTTATGTGCATTAACTGCAGCCCACTGCACAAACAGCTTCTCTGAAGAAGGTTGAGTCATAATCTATGGGTGTAAACACAAATACCTAGATGGTTCATGGACAACACAACCATTTGGCAAAACAATAACAGTGGGTCTCCCTCTAGGGCCTATGACTTCTTATGCCATGGTGCCGAACTTGAATTTCCTATGGTACAGACTTTAAACCCAATCACAAAGTGATTGGTTTCTCCCTGAACTGCCCATCTTGTCTGGCAGATCATTGTGTGTCTTTTCTCCATTTCGTGTCTGCATAGCTCTTTCCAGCACTTATTGTAGCAGCTGAAGGAGTTTGTGCCTGAACTGTTCATGTAGTTTTAGGTCTAGTTATGAAAGCTAGTAAACTTTTTATTCTTTCTTTTGTTTGTACTAATTTGTGTTTATGATCAATATAGAATATCTGATTGATAGAGTTAATTCAATTAGCTTTTTTATAGATGTCAACATCATAAGATCAATCTAAGTGAGAGCATACAGTCACCTATCAGGTGTACTTTTTCCAAATTCTCTAAGTTCCAACATATATTATCTACTGTGCTTTCCATTTTTTAGTAAAGCTGATAGGCACATAATAATAATCTTAAATGTTTAAAAAATATTTGTTGATGGAGCTGGAAAGATGTCTCAGTGGTTAGGAGCACTGGTTGCTCAAAGGACCTGAGTTGAATTCCCAGCACTCACATGGCAGTTCACAACTGTTTGTAATTCCAGTTCCTGGGGACCTGATACCCTTACTCAGACAGATATAGAGGCAGAACACCAATGCGCATTTAAAAATATCGGTTGAAAGATTTATCATAGAAATATACTATTTCTGAAAGGATCTTTGCATGCATCTAATGGAATTCAAAGTAAGGAATTCATGCCAATATTTCTTATACTTAAAATAACAGTTTTTGTTTCCTTAGAAAAAATGACTACAATTTTCAGTAACTTCTTTGGTAACTTGCTTTTCTCTAAAGGGCAAGGACTGTCTGTCTTGCTTATTATTGTATTCTTACAATTTGAAACATCATGTTTTTATTCTCTATTATATTAATTCTATTAGCATAAAAATTCTATGATGTCTCCCATCTTAAAAAAGAAACCCAGTCTTCTCCAGTCTCCTCTCTCCTCTCTCCCACAGGTAGCTACATTTGCTTTACTGTTTCCATCTGCTCATTTGCACTTGCTCTCCCTCTCCCTCTTCATCTCCCTTTCCCTCTCCCTCTGTCTTCCCCTCTCCCTCCACTCTCTCCTTCCCTCCCTCACCTCTCTCTGTCTCTGTTATTTTTGTTGTTTGTTTGTTTGTTTTGACGCAGAATTTCTCTGTGTAGCCCTGGCTGTCCTGGAATTTACTCTGTAGACCAGGCTGCCCTTGAACTCACAGAGATCCACCTGCCTCTGCCTCTCTCTGCCTCTCTGCCTCTCCTCTGCCTCTGCCTCCTGAGTGCTAGGATTAAAGGCGTGTGCCACCAAACCCAGCTGATCTTTCTCTTTTGAACCCACTCAGTCAGGCTTTCCTTTGAGTGTTCCACTGAAACTCTTGCTAAGATCTCCTTGTTGACAATCTAATTAATGCACACTTACAGGGTCAACAACATTCATGTGATTGACTCATTCCTTTTTGAGGGAACATTCTTTTTTCTCTTTTTATCCTTCTGTCTGGTCTCTTTCTTCTAAACTTTTGAAAAATGTTTTCTTTTGTTCTTCATCCTTGACCATCTTTTGTGTATCTACTTTTTCTCTAGAAAAAGACAGACATTCCATTGTTTTAAAATGGCTGAGCTGAGCATCTCAAATCCTGCCTTTTACCATATGTTCTACTTATATTTCCATAGACATCAAACACTTCAAACATAATCCCAACATAACCTGAACTTAATATACTGGATTTTCCTCTTCAAGCCTAATTTTTCTGGTGTTTTAATCAGGCAGTAACTTACATTTAAGTTGCTCACATAAAGAAATGTTGATAATGACCCTAGGGGTCATGAGAGCCTAAGATCCAGACAGTGGTCCCTGCACCTACCCTGGGCAGCACAGTAGAGCTTGTACTGATGGCTAAGGTGTGGGTAAGCCAGCCCTGAGGATGTAAGAGAGGGAGAACTGGGCCAGCCCCTGTCAGCTGCAGTACCCAGAAGAGTGGGCCCCACACCTAGACTAGGAAGTACAGTAGTGATGGCTCTGGTGGCGTGAGTGCGGGTAAGCAGGCTTAGAGCACATGAAAGCAGGAGAGCTGACCCTGACGCTTTCAGCTGCAGCATTGGGTGACCTGGTTGGTGCTGGGTTGGAAAGCTCACTCTTGTGGTGCAGGTACAGGAGGACTGGTAGGCTGACCAACTCAGCTACCATCCAAGGCCCGATCCAGGGCTTTGACTTGGCCTACTCCAACATCTACCTCATCTCTGAACTGCTAGAGCATGTGAAAGGGTCGGTCCTGCAGATCCAAAGCTGAGGGATCTCCATAACACAGAGCAACGACAGGATATCCTAGGAGTCCCAGAGAAGTCTCAGTATTGATAGTAGCAGAAGCCAGAGGCCTCAAACTAGACCCATGACTCATTGCAATGAACATTTGCAAGTCAAGATGTGTGAACAAAAGGTATACTATGGGATACCCTGTGACACACTACAGTTTTTACAAGATGTTTTTTAAATGTTTTGTTTATTTTTGTTTTGTATTTTCTTTTGGGAGAGAGTTGCAAGGGCAGAGGGCAAATATAAAGGGATGGGGAGATGAGTGGGGTTGGGGTGCATGGTGTGAAATTTGCAATCAATGGAAATTTTTTTTTAATGTTGGCAATATATTTGATTTTCTCCATTAGAACTTACTTTAGCTGCATCTCCAAAACAATGCCAGTAAACACTATCAGCCCTCCCCAAAACAGATGCCCACCTACTTGATCACCCTCCTTCTGTTCCTTCTCTTCTGCAATAACTTTTCTACATAATAGCTAGACTAGAGTCATAAACTGGATGCTGGCTCTTTCCTATTTTAACCTTACTCCAATAGCCCTTATCACTCATGTATTGCTTCACTCTTTGACAATCTCCTAGGTGTATGTAATGCATTTGGTCATTTTCATTCTCCCTTATTCTTTCCTATTCCTTCCCACTCACGCTGAACTTCTCAACAATTTCTCCTATCTTCATGTTTTGTTATTATTTTTTTTCTATTTTCTTGTGATCTGCTGAGTCTAAGTAGGGCTGTTTACACAGAACTATCATTTACTCTTTTATGGTCCCAGGGGTTGACCCTATGACTTCACACACGCGCTGTACCACTGAGCTACATAACCAGCCTCTCCCATCACCCTTAACCTTCTTCCCACGATTTGCAAGGAGCCATGATTTAGATGATCTGGCCCATTGTCTTTTTCTAACCACAAGCAAGCTATTGTTCCTTCCCTCCCAGGGTCTGCTCTCTTTTCTTCTGGCTTCCCTCCTCTTGAAGCCAAACCTATTGCTTCTGCTGAGTCTCCGCACACTGTCTTCTTTCCCTTAGAATGTCCTTTACCATATTTTCCATGACTGCCTCCTAAGTTCTTCAGACATCAACTCCAAATCCTGCACTTTTGGAGTGCCTTCCCTCCCACCCCCTTCAGTTTCTGCTGTAGCTCCTGTCACTACCTGCAGCCATTTTGTTTCCTCTAATTAAGAAGTAAATTCCCAATGGGAACTCTCTCTCAGCCCTGTATTCTCAGTGCCTCAAACAAGCTGAAGTAGGAAGGACCTCAGGGATGTTTGCAAATAAACCAGGGTTTATTCCTTTTTGTACATCAAACCACTGCCACCATTTGTCATGTAGCCACAAATAGCTGGCTTAAGAGGTCTAAGAATTGAATCGCCCCAAGTCCTTGTAAGTAGACTGATTACTCTGAGATGTTCATCAGCGAAAGTTTTCTTTCAGACTAATTTAGGACAACTGAGTCATTAGTATGGTGGTTAAAGGAGCCAGATTATAGTTTTATTGTCCTATTTACTATGTCAGGCAAACTGCAGATGTGTACAGTGAAGACTACCCTGCCATTTGTACTTTCAGAAGGGTGATTTTTTTTTTCTTGTCTTATTGAGTCACTGTGTGGACTCTAGTTGTCCTGGAATTTCTAAGTAGGCCAGGCTGGTCTCAAACTCAACAGCAGTCCACCCGCCTCTGCCTCCTAAGCGCTGAGATTAAAGTCGTGCATCACCATGCCCAGCCAAAGAAGGATGGTCTTGAAGCTGATGGACAGAGACCAGTTTGGGAGAGACTGAAACTTCTAGGCTTATTTTTAATACTTCTAACTCTTTGTTCGGCATTCATGTACGATAGCATGGATGACTAGAATAAAAACTTGTTCTATTTCTTCTATTCCTGCTGGTCCTTTACCATATTTTCTCCTGAAACCTTGTCTCGAAAAACCAAAAAAAAAAAAAAAAAAAAAAAAAA
>JADRCD010000087.1:0-12588 GCA_019843815.1 Montemys delectorum
TGGCTTTTTATTATTAATGTTGGTAAATACATTTTATATGTGTATGTGTATATACAGACATATTCCTAAATACATAACTATAACCTGCTCAGTCTATACACAGTTAGTTGTATCTATATATCCAGGCTGACAATTTGGTATGGGATAACTAGTTGATAAAGTTGATAATAGTCTTCTTTGGAGTAGACTATTTCCCCCACTCTCAGTACTCCGTAGTTTGTAGAGTTTTTAACAGATATCTTATTGACTTGTTCCATGTTTTTAAGAAAATTATTTAAAGGATATATTGACAAAAGTAAAGATATTATTTTAAAGACTCATCACAATATGAATTTGTTGTTGGATTTTATAAGAAATCATTAGTAAATGTACATGCTTCAATTTAAGGAATGATATGGTATATTTTTGTTGTTGTTTATATCCACACTCTTTTTAAAGAACACACTTATATGGTTTTGTTAGAACTAGGTCATTTGGTTATTTTTTAAAAATTATTTTATTTATTAATATTCCCATCATTGCCCCCCTCAGTCCCTCCTCAAACAGTTCTTCATCCCATTCCTCCTCCCCCTTGCTTCCAAGAGGATACTCTATCCTACCTCATCAGGGCTCCCTCTTCCCTGGACCCTCAAGTCTCTCCACGATTAAGCACATCTTCCCCCACTGAGACCAAGCAGGTAGAACTCTTCTACATTTGTGTCAGGGGCCTCAGACCAGCCCCTGTATGCTCCTGCTTGGTGTCTCAGTCTCTGGGAGCTCCTAGGGATCTGATTTAGCTAAGACTGTTGGTCTTCCTATGGAAGTTGTCTTCTCTTTCAGCTTGTTCAATCCTTCCCCTAATTCAATTATAGGGATCCCCAACTTCAGTCCAATGGTTGGATGTAAGTATCTGCTTCTGTCTCAGTCCAAGCAGGCTGGTAGGGCCTCTCTGAGGACAGCCATATCAGGCTTCTGTATGTAAGTTTATCAGCAGAGTAGGGTCTGGCCTTGGTGCCTGCCAGCCCCCGCAACACCCCCCTCACACACATGAAAGATGGATCTCAAATTGGGCCAGTCATTGGACTGCCTCTCCTCCAGTCTCTTCTCAATTTTTGTCCCTGTAGTTCTTTAGACAGTAACAATTATGTGTCAGGAATTTTGAATGTGAGCTAGTAACCCTGTCCCTCCACTTGAGGCCCTGTCTATTTACTGGGGGTGGACTCTTCAAGTGTCCTTTCCCCACTGTTGGGCATTTTGACTTGGGCCACCCCCAATTAGTCTTGAAAGTGTCTTACCTCGAGCACATTCTAGAGGAACAACCCCAACCTGCCACTCCCCAAAGGTGCTTATTTCCATTCATTCTCTTGGTCTACAGGACTTCTCTCCTGTCCCTTTCTCCCTCCCCCTCTTCCAGCTACATTCCTCCAGCCTCTGCCTCCCATAATTATTTCCTTCCCCCTTCTAGGCGGTAGTGAAGCCTCATTACTTGGTATTTCTGCTTGTGACACCTCTTCTGTTCTGTAGGTTATATAGTAGGTATTCTGTACTTTTGGGCTAATAGACACTTATCAGTGAGTACATAACATTTATGACCATTTGAGTCTGGGTAACCTCACTCAGGATATTTTCTAATTCCATCCATTTACCTACAAATTTTGTGATGTCCTTGTTTTTAACAGCTGAATAGTATTCCATTTTACAAATGAACCACATTTTCTGTATCTATTCTTTAGCTGAAGGATATGTGGGTTGTTTCCAGCTTCTGGCTAATACAAATAGGTTGCTATGAACATGATGGAGGATGCATCCCTGTGAAATGGGGGGGCATCTTTGGAGTATATGTCCAAGAGTGGTATAGCTGGGTCTTCAGGTAGAACTATTTCCAATTTTCTGAGGAACCACCAGATTCATGTTCAGAATGGTTGTACCAGTTTGCAATCCCACCAGCAATGGAAGAGTGTTCCTAATTCTCAATATGCCAGCATATACTGTGACCTGAGTTTTTGATCTTAGCCATCCAGATTGGTGTGAGGTTTGAATCTCAAAAAAATTTTTCAGATGTGTTTCCTAGGTACTGGTGAGTTTTATTAAGTAACATGAGGCGGGTGGCTTAGAGGATAAGAATTTATTTTCTCACAGTTTCAAAGGTTAAAGTTTGAGATCACACCAGCAATGGGATAACTTTTTGCTCAGGACACTGAAGAGAATCTATACCATGCACCACCTAGATCCTGAGCGTTTATTGACCTATGTGGAAGTTTTTTGATTTGTAAAAGCATCAATTCAATCTGTTGTCATTTGCACATAGTATTTCTGTGTATGTGACTTTCTCTATTCCTTAATTTATTATTATAAAGGGTTCACATTATGGACTATTTTAGCATTATTATCTCTATTTCTAAATAAACTCACAGGCTGAGATAAAGGGAATAAGGATTCATCCCACTGTTTTCTAGGGTCAAGAAAGAGAAATATAGTTATATCCTACTAAAACCATGACAGGGTGTCTTGTGTCAACTTCTACTCCATAGAATTGTATTCTGACAACTTCTATGAATAGCTTCATAACTCATTCTGATACTGAAGTTCTATCAGGTTGCTTCCTGCATCTACAAGAAATCTATTATTTCATGGCATGACTTATATTGTTATAAGTGAGGTCTCTACTTTCCTACACAGGCTTTCCTGAGATGTTTCAGTGAGTTGCTATTAAAAGCAGTAAGGACTGAATTATGCATTCTTCTCAGAGGCAAACACACTGTGTAATTGTGAAAAACATATTCTTCTTTCAAGGAAGAGAAAGCTGTTAGTAACCACTCAATCAATTATGAAATAGATAATCAGGCCAAAGCCATCATTTCCCCTCCCCAATGTTCTCATTTCACTACTCAGATTTCCATACTTTCCTCCACTGAAGTGTTTATTTCAACCAGTATACCTAAAGAAGTTGCACATTCAGTCTTATTTTCATCTTTATCGCAAAACACTGAAAATGGTTTTAGGTAGGGCAGAGTCTGCAGTGGTTTAATGTAGGGCAGAGTCTGCAGGAGATGTATAACAGCAAAAATGGGGATACTATGTTCTTTATATGTTTGAAAGTAATATGAGATGCAGAAGGTACCTATAGGGCTGGAAAGATGACTCAGTGGCTAAAATACATGTTATTTTCACAGAAGACCCAGATATATTTCCCAGCATATACAGTGAGCTTCAATACCATCCATAACACCAATTCCAGAGATCCAATATTCTCATCTGATATCTGGGTGGTTACTAGGCACATACATGGCACACAGATAATGCATGAAATTTTAACATTCAAATAATAAAGTAAAATAAATAAAAAGGATGGATCTACATTCAAAGTTCGTTATTTTCCTTGTCTTAAGAAAGAGAAGGGACCAAGTATGATTGTGTCAACAAGAATTTAAAACTGAAAATCTTGCAACAACAACATCAATCTCTAGGTATTACATAAGGACAATATTGTCAAGATTGAGGGTGAAATCCAAAGAATGTAAAAAGAAGAGATATATACTATACATATCAATATACTCTATTGTAGAGTGCATCGATTTCTATTACCTTACCCCACACATATAAATATACTAATTATGATCAGTACTTTGGGCTAAAGTAATGCTAAATTTGAATTATGTTTCATGACTGGCATGAGTGAGGATCTAGGATCAATCCCAGGCACTAGAGAAAAAGAAATATTAAAGAAATAGAAAAGAAGGAAATAAAAATTTCATGGGTTCTGATATTACAAAACTATATATAAATATTGTTTTCTAACTTTCTAGTTTATGAAAGTAATAATCTCATGGTAAAAGAATTCATGTTTAATTTTTTATGAATAAAATCATACAAGAAAATGTTGAAATTAGAAATGTTCTTATCATTAATATTCTTCAATATTGGAATATTAGTGAATAATGATGAAATTAATACTCCATTCTAATGTAAAAATTTCCATTTCTCTTTTACTAATATTATCTTCAGAATTGTATTCAAAATTCCCTAAACTAATTTATACCTTGAGATAAAATATTACTGTTTCAAACTGTATAATACTCCTTTGAATCATCCTGCTTTTGCTTAATCTGTCAATACATTTTGAAGTGATTTTTCTCTTGATTCTAACCAGTATAGACATCTTTACCTCAAACTAACCTATACGTGCTACAGTAAACTCAACACTGTTTTTATAAAGAAAATACTATAATTAGTATGTCCAAGAGCAAGCCTAATAAGTTAAGTTAGAAAATAACAATCAAAAGAAGTGTAAAAGTGTTGAAAAAAGAAAAAAAATATGACTACAAACACAATATTGAGAAGAGGGTATCAGAGATTCTCAAGAGTAAACTTTTTTCTCTGTATCCTATTAGTGTTCTAATATTTTATCAAGGTAAACACTCAGTAAGAGTTCTGATCAATCCCCAAATAAAAGAGAGATTTCTTCAAGTGTATGCACTTTCTCCGATACTAGCACCTGCCAGAGTTAATTGAATCTGCCACAATATGCTGAGTCTAGAGAATAAAATAAGTATGATTAAAATAACTTTACAAAACAATATATAATTTAAATATATATGTATGTATATACATGCTTGGATGCAATAACAGTTGAAGAAAAAGGAGGTAGTGAATTTAAAGGGGAACAGGCAGGTTTAAATAAGAAGGTTTTAGCTGGGCGGTGGTAGCACATGCCTTTAATCCCAGCACTTGGGAGGCAGAAGCAGGCAGATTTCTGAGTTCGAGGTCGGCCTGGTCTACAGAGTAAGTTCCAGGACAGTCAGGGCTGCAGAGAGAAACCCTGTCTCGAAAAAAACAAAACCAAAACCAAAACAAAAAAAAAGAAGAAGAAGAAGAAGAAGAAGAAGAAGAAGGTTTTGAGAGAGGAAAGAAAATGAAGAATGTTGTACATATATTAACATCACCAAAATAAAAAAGAAGTAACTTATTAAATTCTGAATAGATGGTGTGATTATATAGATAGATAATTATCAGAATATATCTTCACAGATCACCAGAGAGAAGGGCAGAAAATACAATTACAGCCAGAATTGGTGGACAGAAATGGTGAGAAATACAACATCAAACATGAACAAAAACCAAAGAAGGGTCTTTGTACCTAATTGTATTTCTTGTTTTATCCCACTACATAAAATTGACTCAACAAAACTATGTTTCACATTGTTTCTTTACTATATGAACTCATAATCCTCATGCCCTAAGGAGTTACTATATTAAACATCAGTTAAAAACAATATGTGATTGACTTCTAATTTAATGCAAACCATGAAAATGACCTGGAGACCTCATTTACTTGTGATCATCTGAGACCACTTTCTTCCTCCATAACTTCTTCATGGCATTTTTAACCTCTGCATTCCTCAGTGTGTAAATCAGAGGATTGAGCAGAGGTGTCCCAATTGAATAAAATGTAGCTATCATTTTGTCCATAGGAAATGTTGTTGCAGGGCGTGTGTATATAAAGATGCAAGGTCCAAAGAACAGGATGACCACAATAATGTGAGATATGCAGGTGGATAGGGCTTTCCTCCTCCCTTCAGCACTGTGGTTTCGTAGAGAATGAAGAATAATGACATAGGAGACCATCAACATGAGGAAACTCACTGTACAAATGGCTCCACTATTAGATACCAGGAGCAGATTGATCATATATGTGTCTGAACAGGCAAGTTTCAATAATGGCTGTAAGTCACAGAAGTAGTGATCAATCTCATTGGGACCACAGAAGGGTAAACTCAAGGCCAGAAATATCTGAACTAAAGAATGCACACAGGATCCCACCCAGGCTATGGCCACCAGCACCCCACAGACCCAGCGGCTCATGATGGTCATGTAGTGCAGGGGCTTACAGATGGCCACATAGCGGTCAACAGCCATGAGGATAAGAATAAAGACCTCCAGACAGCCGAAGAAATGAAATGTAAAGACCTGAATTATGCACTCAGTGAAAGAGATAGAGGCCTCCTTCAGCAAGGAGTCGACAATTGTTCTAGGTGCTATGGTTGTAGAGAAGCAGGTGTCAGACAAGGATAAGTAGAACAGGAAGAAGTACATGGGACTCCCAAGGGCCTGGCTTGTCTTGATGGTAGCAATGATAAGCAAGTTACCCAGTAATGTCCCCATGTAAAAGAGCAAAAGCACAACAAAAAGGATTTTCTTTCTAAAAGGATCCTGTGTCAAACCAAGTAGAACGAACTCAGTCACATTGTTATTCAGCCACATTGTTTCTCATGAGTGATCAGAAATAGTTAATGTGAAACACTTAATCTGAAAAAACAGAAAAGACATTCATTTTGATGTTGCTTTGTGATGTTATGCTAAGCAAAAGTAACCTCATTAATGATATTCTCTCTGTAATTTTTTAATAAGTAATTCAACACTTCTTCCTGCATTTTAGTGACAATATATTTGCACTGTTATGGGTCCCAAAAATGGTTAGGAATCGTTTACCATAGAACACTTCAAATACAAATCCATGTTATCACAATTATGGGTAATATTACAACTCAATGGATATAGAGTTACAATATAATCTGTGATACTTTTATCATTAATATTAATTTTTCACATTGAATTAACAGTAAAGCACATAGTCAATATTTAGTATATATTTGATTACCTTTGTGTTTTATCAAAAAAATAGGAAGTTTACTATTACTACCACACCATAAAGAATATCATATATTTTTGACGTATCATCATGCATATTTTGAAGAAATGATTATATGTGTAATATTTCAAAATTCTACAAATATTCTTTCAGATATTCCAGTATAAACATGAGGAAAATAAATATTTGCAACTTCTGAATAATCTGAAAATGTTGTGATACATCTTACCAGACATACTCAATGGATCAGAGTAATAGTTTTTCATCATTAGAAATATCGTTAATATTACCAATTTTATTTCTTATTTCTTATATTAGAAGCATATTGTAGAACATTTAGAGCCCAGTGGTTACATTTAAGTATGATAAAATGGCAGATATCATTGTTCAATTGTTAATGTTTTCATGATAAATGATTTACTTATATGTGTTAGAATCAGCTGACAGAGGACTAGAGGATAGATGTAATCCTAGTAGCTTTTAATAAGCATCATCTTCTTAGAACAGAGCAGTAATACAGAAAAAAATTAAGATATCGCTTTGCAGAAAATAGAGAGTAAATAGTCAGTAATTGACTCTATTCAGTTTGTTTCTGCCTCAAGAGTCAATTACTCATTTTTAAATACCAGGATTTTGGATTAAAAAATAACATGGAATATTATATTTTCATGATTTTCCCTTTTGAAAACAGCCCTTTAACCAATTATTTCTTCTCAAAATAATGTTGGATGACACAGTAATACTTAAATTGAAGTGAAATCTATTTATAAGCTATATGGAGAGCTCATATATCCCACCGACATACTCACTCCATGATGTCGGAAGCTTTTAGTCGAGGCAGGAGATAGAGCAGAGAAGACAGACACAAAATTTCCTTCTATATGTTTAGATTTCTCTCAACAAATTTTCTTCTCTATCAGAGACTTGTGCTGTTTTTCACCTTTCTATAAATCAAAAATACTCATGGGAAATTGTCAGATAAAGTTATTCATTGTAGCTTCTATGATTTGAGCAAAGATCTTAGGATAAGAGAATTGAGTTGTTTTATTAATTATTAAAATGAGTCTACATTTTTATTTGTTGCACTAGATTACTCCATGGCATGTTTGTACATTAAAATGACATATATTTTGTAGATAGCGTGATGGGAAAAATGCATTCATCTTTATCATTTTCAGCAATCCTTTGAGAATATAATGTTTTAAGTGTTTGCTCTGAATCTCCTTAGGTTATTCATTTCTAAACCAAGCTCATAATACTCAAACATGTACCACAAATGTTTTATATATGAAGAATTAAAAGTACTGGATTTAATAAACTTGAGAAAAGTTATAGTTCTCTACCAAATATTTATTTTTAATAATAATTTTTATTATTTTCATCAATAGTTAAAACCATCCACGTTCCTGGATCTTATTTAATATATAGCTCTTGATATTTTGAGACTCAGGTTTAAAGAACATGCAAAGAAATTTTCAATGAGTTTTTGATAATAAGGAAAATGATCTCTGATTTGTAAAAGGCCTTTCCCCATAGGTTTTGTTATACTAATTTACTAATGTACTGTAATGTAATGTACTGCAATTATATGAATGTCTTTAGTTTACTTCCTGGAATAAATATGTAGAAAAATCTATGCTCATAAGATATAACACTACACTATAGCAAACTCAACATCTTGTATATATGAATACCTAAAAGTTTAAACTGAGCCTTATCACTTCTTAAATTGTAGTACTTTGAGCTAGGATGATAGCTCAATGGGAGAAGTGCTTGCTGGATATGATTATCTGAGTTCAAATTTCCTCCATGTTAAAAAAAAATAAAACTAAGCATGATGGAATGTACTTAAAGCCCAATTCTAGCCACATTAAACTTCATAATATTGGAAGCAATTGAAGAAGACATCCTGATATCAACTTTTGGTCTCCACATATGGAAAAATACATCACCACATCACCATGTACATCAACACTGAAGGAAGGACAAGCCAACCTAAATATAGCTATCTCCTGAGAGGCTCTGACAATACCTGACTAATACAGATGTAGAGACTCACAGCCATCCATTGAAGTGAGCACATGGTCACCAATGAAGGAATTAGAGAAAGGACCAATGCAGCCTCTTAGGACAAACAACAATATGAACTAACTAGTACCCTCAGAGCTCCCAGGGACTCAACCATCAACCAAGGACTATACATGGTGGGACTGATTGTTCTGGCAGCATGTGTACAGTAGAGGATTGCAAATTTGATCATCAATAGAAGGAGAGGACCTCGGCCCAGTGAAGGTTCTGTGCCCCAGTGTAGTGGAATGCCAGGGCCAATAAGTGGGAGAAGATAGGGTGGCAGGCATGGGGAGGGAGGAGGCAACAGGGGTTTGTTCTTGTTGTTTTTGCTTATTTGTTTGTTTTTTGGAGGGGAAACTGGGAAAGGAGAAATTTACATGTAAATAAAGAAAAAACCTAATTAAAAAAATGTAGTATTTATCTGATTATTTTAGTGATTTTCTACCATTAAGTCATATTCCTATCATGACTTTGCTTGAAATTCTTATCTACTGTATATGAAAGAAATGAAATAAGATCCTAATTTATTTTTTAGAAAGCTCCAAGACTTAAATAATTGGAGGATTAGCAGCAAGGACTGTAACATAATATGTTGTGTTTTCAACAATTCTGGCGTCCACAAAATGAACATTTTCAGAATTTGCTGTGGTGTTTTACAAGGATAATTTTAACATTTTTACATTTTCTTGATAAAAGTCTATTCTGGGTGTCTGTACACATAACTCTATATCCATTTCCCCTCCAGAATTATTACAAAACTTTCAACAGGTTCTGAAAGGCATCTAATATGAAAAGTCTGTTGCACTGGCCTGAAAACAGCAGTGCTGGAGAGACAGCTGGAGAGACTCTAGGGTGGCTATAAGAGATTAACACAGCAGTTAACAGATGATGAGTTAATGACATTGTGATGGGAAAGAGCTGAATGAAAAACAACTCAGAAGAGGGGGAGAACAGAAAAAGTAGACTAGACTGTGTGGTGACTCTTGCCATTAGAAGCATCACCACTGTCCCATGTCTCTATCCTTTCTAACCCAGCTACACTGCTTTTCTATCTTCTATGGAATCCCTACGCTCTTTTGTTTTCATGAAGAGGTTACCATTCTCACTGAAAAGAAAAATAGCTTTTACTTATTCATAGAATGAGAGATTATTTCTCTTGGAATTTTAATCCTTCCCACAGCCCAAGCAGTGATATTCTTCTCTCCTGGTGAGATTATATGTGGAAAGCACCTTGCCTGATTAGTTATTGTACATCTGGTTCCTTAAATAGCATGAAATGTATATTTAGTTATTATTCTTCTTGAATATTACTAAGGAGGGGACATAATCATTTTGTATGGTTAAGAGTAAATCCTAGGAGAGTATTTTCAGTAGAAAACAAAACAAACAAAAAAACAAGAAGTCAAGAACACCATAAGAAAATTGTTAAAAATCAACTAACCTGGGCTCAAAGAGACTAATCCAACCATCAGGGAGACTGCATGGGTCTGTGACTTAGAGCCTCTGCATGTATGTATGTTATGGTTGAGTATCATGGACTTCTTGTGGAACTCTTTAACAGTAGAGGCAGGAAATGTCTCTGACATCTTTGCTATGAGGACCCTATTTCTCCTACTAGACTGCCTCATCCAGCCATAATATGAAGAATTGCTTAGTTTTATTACAATTTGGCATGTCATATTTGGTTGATCTTTCTTTTCTGAAGGGAAACATAGAAAGAGTGCATGGGGAAAGCAGGGGTTGGGAGGAGAGGAGGGAGGAGAATCTGATGTAATACATGAAAAAAAAACTAAAACAACAAAGCGAAAAACAAAGAAATGAACAAAGATTGACTGGTACAAATACTGATGAGGGAAAAAAAAGATTCTTACCCAAAAATATTTTCAGAATTTCCCTTCCTATTCTCATAGCATTTTCCTCTCATCATTTTCATTCTTACATGTCCTTAATTCATGCTATTATGAAATGGATTACATATTACACATATTATGTTAGTCTTTTTATATATATCAATTCTGAACATTCTCTGAAGTTTACTTGTTCACTTTCTAGATAAATCTCAGGTATGAATGAACTACAAATTACAGTCTCACGATATTGAAGAATTGTAACAGTACAATATTCTACTCAGGTTTGTCTGTTAGAGATGGAAAAACTGGCATCCTCCAAAAGACTCTGTACAGTCACTAGACTTTGCTAACCTCCTCTGATTGTTGACAAGACACAAAATCTCCCCTCAATTTCTGGTGTCTATAGCTCTTGGTAGTATCACATCTTATACCACCACCTCAAAAGTATTTGAGAATTATTCTGCACACCCTTGGGTCAATAAACTATGGTCAAGTTTAACTTCTGTAACACACCCTTGTCTTCTCAACATGATGGCTTTTCACACAAGTGATATTTGCATAAAGCTTTTGCCAACATCAACGAAGGAACATCAACAAAGGATTTTTGCCTACATGTTTATATTTCACTTGATTTACATTATACCAGTAAAGTTTTAAAGTGTTGGGTTATGTTTTTTACACCTTGCTCACAGGATGTCAAAGTAATTCATATTTAAGACTATAAGTGGGTTTAAAATACACTGAATTAACCTGTGAAAAGGATCTGAGCTCAAAAAGCAAAATTCTGTCACTTACCAGTTGTAGGGCTTGGCAAGTGAACACCATTGTCTATCCATCGCCTTTTGAAGACAATATCCCTTAGAGTACTGGATAAACCAAATATATTTTTGCATTCCAGAGGGAATTTTTAACACATAATGATATAGCATATCAATAATCTAAAAGAAATTAGTCCCTAAAGTTATCATTATTTTTACATGAGACATCTGAATGATATTATAAGGACAATTTTGAGTTCTATTTAGCCCACAAGAACATCAAGATAACTCTTATCTCTCCCAGGAACAAAATGGAAAGCAAGGTATAGAGTTAGAAGCTTCAGATACACACACACACACACACACACACACACACACACATACACACACACACACACACACACACACACACACAAACACAAGTACATGATGAAGAAGTTAGTACAAAATAGGAAATAATAATACTATTAGTGAAATAAATGGGTAGTGAAAGAATATTACAGCTCCCACAAGTATCTTAAACTATCACTCAAAGTGTTAGTAGATAAACCTTTGAGCTCCTATAATATAGAAGTGTCATGTTATTTCCTTTAGTTTATTTTATTACTTAATGTTTATACAATATATATTTAATCATGTTTTCCCTCCATAAAATCCTCCTAGATCCTCCCAAATTCCTTAATAAGCTTCATGGTCTCTGCCTCAACAACAGAAATTAAAAATAATCAAACAAAATTAATAATATAAAAACTGTCAAAAATCCCCCAGAGTTCTTTTTAATTAGTTTATTTATTTATATTCCCGTTGTTGGCCTTCCTTTCAGTACCCCTCTCCCAGTTTCTCATCCCATTTCTTTCCCCCACCCTTGCCTCCAAGAGGGTGTGCCCTCCCAGGCATCCTCCTTCTCTGGAGTCTCAAGTCTCTCAAGGATTTAACACATTTTCTCCCCCCTAAAGCCTGACCAGTGAGACCTGGGCTATATTTGTGCCAGGGCCTCAGACTGGCCCATGTATGCTTTTGGTTAGTAGCTTAGTCTCTGGGAGCTCCCCTGGGTCTGGATAGGTTGAGACTGCTGGTCTTCCTATGGGGTCACTCTCCCCATCAGCTTCTTTGCTCCTTCCCTAATTCAACCATAGGAGTCCCTGACTTCAGTTCACTGGTTGGGGATAAGTATCTGCTTCTGTTTCAGTCAGCTACTGGTAGGGTCACTCAGGGGATAGCTATGCTCGGGTCCCCATTTGTAAGCACAACATGGCATTAATAATAGTGCCAGGCCTTGGTG
>JADRCD010000087.1:27996-38163 GCA_019843815.1 Montemys delectorum
CTACATGTCATGGCATGCCCCTCTCCCCATCATACACACTGTAATAATTTTTAAAAACTTTAAACTAAAATATTACTTTAAAGTCTAATAGAATATATCTAATAATCCATGAATTCCTACATGTGTGCCTCAATGGAAGAATGGATACAGACAACGTTGATCATTTACACTATGGAACACTACTCAGCTATTAAAGACAAGGACATCATAAATTTTGCAGGTAAAAGGATAGAACTAGAAAATATCATTCTGAGTAAGGTAACACAGACACAAAAGGACTTGCAAGGTATGTACTCACTGATGTGTAGATATTATCCATAAGGTACTGAAAACCAATAATATACTCTATAGAACCAAAGAATTTAAACAAAAAGTAAGGCTCAAGCAGGCATACTTGAATCACAATTAGGAGGGAGTACTTCTGATGCCCACCCTCTCAGAGGAGCATGGAAAAAGGGAAGGGGGAGGTTCTCTGTGAGGGTGGGGCCAAGAGGGGCCAGCATTTGGGATGTCAACAAATAAATACTCATAAGAGGCAGAGGGAAAGAAGAAAATGAGTGGGAGAGGGGAAGGGAAGGGACTGGGGATCAAATGTGGGTAGAGACACAAGACAGATACAGAAGGCCAAGAGATTGAGTGGAAATCTGCAGCTGCTGGGGGGTGGGGAAAATCTTTAGGAAGTCCCAGAGACCTGAGATGGGAGAGGCTCCCAGGAGAAGTGCAGGTGGTCTTAGCCTAGATGTCTAACAGTGGGGACGTGTTACCTGAATAGACTACCTCCTGTAGCCAGGCAGGACCCCCAGTGAAGGGATAAAGACATCAAGAACACACAAAACTTTTGACCCCAAATTTGTCCTATCTAAAAGGACAAATATGGAGCAGAGACTAAAGGAATGGCCACCCAACAACCTGCCCAATTTGAAACCTGTCCCATGGGTAAGGACCAATCCCTGACATTATTAATGATAGTCTGTTATTCTTGCAGTCAGCAGCATAGGATAACTCTACTCTGAGGGGCTCTATCCAGCAGCTGACTCAAGCAGATGCAGTTAACCTCAGTCAAACATCAGATGGAGGTCAGGGATTCTTATAAAAGAGTTGGGGGAAGGATCAAAGGCCCTAAATGGGATGGGAAACCCACAGGAGACCAACAGTCAACTAACTTGGATCTATGAGAGCTCTTAGAGACTGAACCAGCAATCAAAGAACACATATGAACTGGAATGAGCCCCCCCCCCAGCACATAAGCAGCAGATATGCAGTTCAGTCTCCATGTGAGGCCACCAACAGCTGGAACAAAGGCTCTCCCTAAAGCTGGAACCCGACTGTCATATCTGTTCCCCAACAGAACTGCCTTGTCTGGCCTCCGTGGCAGAGGATACACCTAACCTGGCAGTGACTTAATGTGCCAGGGAAGGAGGATACACACTTTCAGAAGAGAAGAAGAGTAGGAATGAGAGGTTCTCTGTGATCAGGAGGAGGACACATTTAGGATATAAATAAACAAATAAATAAATACATTTGAAATAAATATAGTTATTAAAATAAAATAAAATCCCATTATTTATGAAAATGTTAAATTAATATTTTCTTAAAGATAGAAGGCTGTAGTCTCATTTTCTAGTGAAGATGTTGTAAAATTAGCTGAAAGATATTGAAGAAACACACAAGTGAAAACTTGTATTATTTGAATAAAGCATGGCTTAATAGCATGCTCATTTAGTTGTAAAGGCTTTGACAAGAAAATGATCTGGGTATGGGAAGCTAGGAGGGCTTTTTGAGATGATAGACTGAAAGTGGTTTCCATTTCTGTAATAAATGGAAATAATGAGGCTAGAGTAGAGGAAAGTTTACCAGCCGTGTGCTATGACCAATATGAAAGTAGAGCTCTGCTGGTTTAAAAGAACAGCACGTATTAGGATTGGCTGGAGAAACGCTGTAGGAAAGAGCCATTGGGTGTCAGAAGGCAGCACAGGATTAGGGAGCTGTGAGCATCTTGGAGAATATCTCAGTCATTGCACTGGGAGCCACAGTCAGCACTGTTTTACACCGATGAAAGTAGCACTGAAAATGTTTTTAAAAATATCTAAGTTTTCATCTTCATGAGCTGATAATTTTCAAGTGAGATCACATGTGGATCTCATTTTTTATTTTAATTTATTTTAACTAATTACTTAATTTGCATCCCAACTGAAGTTTCTAGTTCTTCCCCTCCTCCTACCCCTCTCCTTGATTTCTCTCTTCCTCTCCTCTTCCTTTTCTGTTCAGAAAAGAGGAGGCCTCCCATGCATATTAACCAGCCTTGGCATATCATTTTTTATTAGATTTTTTCTTTATTTAGATGTCATATGATATCTCCTTTCCCAGTTTCCCCTCCGAAAAAAAAAAAAGAAAAAACAAAAAACAAAAAAACAACCCTCTCCCCCCTCCCCCATACTCCTGCTCACCAACCCACTCTCTCATGCTTCCTGGCCCTGGCATTCCCCTACACTGGGGCATAGAACCTTCACAGGGCCAAGGGCCTCTCCTCTCATTGATGACCAACTAGGCCATCCTCTGCTATACATATGCTGCTGGAGCCATCAGCCTTGGCATATCAAGTTGCACTAAGACTAGGCTCATCTTCTATTGAGGCTAGACTAGGTAGTCCAATAGGGAGAAAGGATCCAAAGGCATGCAATAGAGTCAGAGACTGTCTCTGTTCCCACGTTACGAATTCTACATTAGGGCTGGAGAGATAGCACAGCGTTTAAGAGCACTGACTGCTCTTCCAAAGGTCCTGAGTTCAAATCCCAGCAACCTCATGGTGGCTCATACCATCCGTAATGCAATCTGATGCCTTCCTCTGGTGTGTCTGAAGACAGCCACAATGTACTTACATATAATAATAAATCTTTGGGCCAGATCAAGCAGAGATCCTGAGTTCAATTTCCAGCATCCACATGATGGCTCACAACGAGCTGTACAGCTACAGTGTACTCATATACATAAAATAAATTAATAAATCTTTTTTAAAAAGGAATCTCACTCCATTGTGTAGATGTACCACAATTTCTGTATCCATTCTTCTGTTGAGGGATATCTGGGTTGTTTCCAGTTTCTGGCTATCGTAAATAAGGCTGTTATGAACATGGTGGAGCATGTGTCCATATTACATGTTGGAGCATCTTCTGGTTATATGCCCAGGAGTGGTATAGCTGGGTCCTCCAATAGAACTATGTCCAATTTCCGCAGGAACCGCCAAACTGATTTCTAGAGTGGTTGTACCAGCTTGCAGTCACACCAGCAATGAAGTAGTGTTCCTCTTTCTCCACAACCTCTCCAGCATCTACTATCACCTGAGTCTTTTATCCTAGCCAATCTGACTGTGTGAGGTGGAATCTCAGGGTTGTTTTGATTTGCATTTCCCTGATGACTAAGGATGTTGAACATTTCTTTAGGTACTTCTCAGCTATTCGGTATTCCTCAGTTGAGAATTCTTTGTTTAGCTCTGTACTCCATTTTTTAATAGAGTTATTTGGTTCTCTGGAGTCTAACTTCTTGAGTTCTTTATATACATTGAATATTAGCTCTCTATCAGATATAGGATTAGTAAAGATCTTTTCCCAATTTGTTGGTTGCCGTTTTCTCCTATGGACGGTGTCTTTTCCCTTACAGAAGCTTTGCAACTTTATGAGGTCCCATTTGTCAATTTGTGATCTTAGAGCATAAGCTATTGGCCTCTTCTTCAGGAAAATTTCCCCTGTGCCTATTTGCTTGAGGTTCTTCCCCACTTTCTTTTCTATTAGTTTAAGTGTATCTGGTTTGATGTAGAGGTCCCTGATCCACTAGGTCTTGAGCTTTATACAAGGAGATAGGAATGAATCCATTTGCATTTTTCTACATGTTAACCGCCAGTTCAGCCAGCACCACCTTTTGAAAATACTGTCTTTTTTCTCAATGTATGGTTTTAGCTTCTTTGTCAAAGATCAAGTGACCATAGGTGTGTGGATTCATTTCTGGGTCTTTAATTCTGTTCCATTGATCTACCTGCCTGTCACTGTACCAATACCATGCAGTTTTTATCACAATTGCTCTGTAGTCCAGCTTAAGGTCCGGGATTGTGATTCCTCCAGAGGTTCCTTTCAATGAATTTATGAAATTCTTAGGGAAATGGATGGATCTGGAGAATATCATCCTGAGTGAGGCAACCCAATCACAAAAGAACAAACATTGTATGCACTCTCTGATAAATAGTTATTAGCCCAGAAGTTCGAAATACAGGAAGAACAACCCACAAACCACGGGAAACTCAAGAAGAAGGAAGACCAAAATGTGGACACTCATTCCTTCTTAAAAGGGGAAACAAAATACCCACAGAAGGAGTTGCAGAGACTATCTATGGAGCAAAGACTGAAGGAAGGACGAGCCAGCCTAATATAGCTATCTCCTGAGAGGCTCTGATAGTACCTGTCTAACACAGATGTAGAGGCTAACAGCCATCCATTAAACCAAGTACAAGATCCCCAATGAAGGAGTTAGAGAAAGGACCAAAGGAGCTGAAGGGTTTGCAGGCCCATAGGACGAACAACAACATGAACTAACTAGTACCCTCAGAGCTCCCAGGGACTCAACCACCAACTAAGGACTATACGTGGTGGGACTGATTGTTCTGGCAGCATGTGTATAGTAGAGGATTGCAAAGTCGATCATCAATGGGAGGAGAGGCCCTTGGCCCTGTGAAAGTTCTGTGCCCCAGTATAGGAGAATACCAGGGCCAATAAGTGGGAGAGGGTGGGATGGCAAATGGGGGGGGGGAGGCAAAAGGGGTTTGTTCTTGTTGTTTTTGTTTGTTTGTTTTTTGGAGGGGAAACTGGAAAAGGAGAAATCATATGACATGTAAATAAAGAAAATATCTAATAACTTAAAAAAAAAAGGAATCTCACATGAAGTCCAAGCTACACATGCATGCTCTCTAGGTTGGCTGTTCAGTCTCTGTGAATCCTTATGGGGCCAGTTAGTTGAATGTGTAGGTTTTCTTGTGGTATCCTTGAACTTTCTGACTCTTACCTTCCTTCCTCTCTGTCTTTCATAGCATTCCTCAAGCTCCACCTAATGTTTGGCTGTGGGTCTCTGCATTTGTTTCCATCAGTTGCTGGATGAAGATCTCTATTGTGATGGTTATGCTAGGGTCTTCTCTGCCAGTACAGCAGTTTACCATTACAAATGTCAGAGGCAGGCTTCCTCTCATGGCATGGGTATCAAGCTGGACCAGTCTTTGGATGGCTATTCCCTGAATTTCTGCTCCATCTTTACCCCCCCGAACATATTGTAGGCAGAGGACAAAATGTAGATTGAAGGTTTTGTGCCTGGGTTACTGTTCCAGTCTCCCATTGGAAGTCTGGCCTGGTTACAGGAGATGACCAGCTCAAGCTCTATAATGCCATTTCTAGGAGTCATAGCAGTAATAAACCTCATAGATTCCTAGGAATTTCCATCACCATATTGTTCTAGCTTATCTCAGAGATCCACCCCCATATTACAAGTCATCTCTCCCAGTACACTCTTCTGTCCTCCTCTCACCTCATTTCTCCTGTTCCTATTCCCAACCCTTCCCAGACCCTAGTCTTCTTGCCATCCATCCTGTGATGTGTGTTACTTTATCTTCTGTATTCATTCTTCTTTTGAGGGATATCTAAGTTGTTCTCAGTTTCTGGCTATTTACAAAAAAAAGCCCTGATGAACATAGTTGAGCAATTGTCCTTGTGGTATGGTACTTCATCCTTTGGGTGCCCAGGAGTGCACATCTGGCACTTGAGGTAGATCTAATCACAACTTTCTGAGAAACTGCCAAATTGATTTCCAAAGTTTGAATTCCCATCAGCAATGGAGAAGTGTTCTCATTGTTCCACATCCTTGCCAGCTTGAATTGTCACTTAAAACTGTCCCACCTGGGGATCTATCCCAAATAGAGTCACCAAACCCAGACACTATTGTGGATGCCAAGAAGTGCTTGCTGACAGGAGCCTCTTATACCTGTTTCCTGAGAGGCTCTGCCAGTGCCTGACAAATACAGAGGCAGATGCTCACAGTCAACCATTGGACTGAGCACAGGGTCCCCAATGGGGTCCCCGATGGAGGAGTTAGAGAAGGACTGAAGCAGCTAAAGGAGTTTGCAACCCCATAGGAAGTACAATAATATGAACCATCCAGACCTCCAGAGCTCCCAGGGACTAAATCATCAACCAAGGAGTATACATGGAGGGACTCATGGCTCCATCTGCATATGTAGAAGAGGATGGCCTTGGGGGTCATTAATGAGAGGAGAGACCCTTGGTCCTGTGAAGGCTCCATACCCCAGTATAGGGGAATTTGAGAGCAGGGAAGTGGGAGTGGGTGGGCAGGTGTGTGGGGGAACACCCTCATAGAAGCAGGGGAAGGTATGGGATAGGGAGCATGGGGGGAGGGAACTGGGAAAGTGGATAACATTTGAAATGTAAATAAAGAAAATATCCAACTAAAAAAAGGAAAAAATTTTGTCTGTCACTCAAAGAAGTGAGATATTTCATTTAAAATTCTTCAATACTAAACAGTGATAGATTTTTTTCTTCCAAGTTTTTATTATAAAAACATATGTTCAAATCTGAGAAATGTCATTTACATTTTATAAAATCCCTACTTGATATACCCTGTTCTGAACCTTCTGTAAAAGACAAATTGATATCTGCACAAGGAGTCCCATGCCTACATTCTCAACACTCAATGAGCCAACAGAGAATCATAGAGTAATTAAGAGTAACCACGGCTATACAGTGAGATTTTTGCCTTAAACAAAATAAGTTGTTATGTCTGAATTCATATTTGGGATGCCTTACAGGGCAATCTTTCTTACAGCTGAGCCACAATGAGCACATTTTACCCTTCATGCTAAGTCTCTAAATACAAACAGGAAAAAACAAAACAAAACAAAAAAAGTTTCTTTCGAAAAGCCTCTGTCATCCTGAATGATATAATTTCATTATCATGATAACTGTAAAGTTCATTTGTAAGGAATTCAGTCTAAAATATAAAAGAAAAGATGGTAAAATTCAGATCACTGAACTCTAGGGTATTTGTTCATATGCAATTAATTAATCTTAATGAAAAGTTCTGTCTACTTTTATAACCACAAATGTTATATTTTATGATTTTATTATTTTATAATGAATAGATTTCTCCACTTAGAGTCCTGTTTTAATGGTCTCCAGGTAGAAGGGCACCTATTTGATTCATTGATGCATAAGATTCATATTTACATAATGCAACACATATCATCTAATTATATTTTGCATTCTTCATCTCAAGTTAATTTTCACATCTTTGGTTACCAACGTTTTGTTACTGAAGACCTATTTTGTTTATAATTTTCTTCTCATACTGAGCACCAGCACTTATATATCATAGGCTTCATTCATATTATGTTTTCATGTTTACTGAAAGTATGTGGTGCTATAATTCATATTTTTTAAAAAAGTTAAATTGCTTCTTTACAGGGGAAGTTTGTATACATAATACTGTCTATACATAGAATCCTTATACCCCTTCTTGGATTGTTATCTCATAATAATCACACTGTAGTCTATAAAGCTTCCAAAACCAGCCATCATCTTGCCATTCTTTTCTTTCACTAGCTGCTTTTCTCTTGGACGTTGCTAGCATGCTACCCCTGTTTTCCCTTTACAACTCTCCATTCTCCACCACTATCATGGTCCCCTATTTAGTTTCTTGACTCATACCCCATAAACACATATGTACATAAACGTACTGCTTTAAAAAATATCTAGAAACTGCATCCAAATGAAAATATAGTATTTGTATTTCTGGGACAGGCATACATCCCTTAAGGTAATTTTTAGTTCCAGTTATTTTACTACAAACTACCATAATTATATTTCTGTGATTATTTTCTCATTTTTACATTTATGTATTTATTTGTTTGTTGGTTTGTCTCTTTTCTTTCTGAAGGAAAGAATGTAGTGCATGCCACAGTGCACATGAGGAGGTCAGAAGACAGCTTATATGAATCAGTTCTCAGATTCTACTATGTAGTCTGTGGTAGGTCTGTGGATTGAACTCACGGTGTCAAATATGATGGCAAACACATTTACTAGCTGAGCCATCACATTAGCATTTTTTATATGCCACTGTTGGTAGGGAATTCCTAAGTAGCTACTTAGGAATTTCTTAGCTACTTTGAAAAGTTCAGTTAATAGAGGTGAACAAGTATCACTGCACTAGGAGTTAGAAATCAAAGGGAGCTGGGCCAGTTAACAGTTCCATTTTTTTTTATTTTCTGAAAAAAATCTCCACACTGATATCCATAGTTGTTGTACCATCTATGTGCCTGCCAGCCATTCCTGAAATCCTCATCAGACTTTGTTGTCATTTGTCTTTTTGACTCTCATTCTGACTATATGAGGAGGAAATCTTGATGCATTTTTTGTATGTATGAGCACTTTGACTGCATGTATATGTGCCTACTACATGTGTACAGTGTCATTGGAGAAAAGAAAATGATGTTAGACCCGTTAAAACTAGAGTGATAATGACAAATGTTTGTGGACCAGTGTGGTGGGAATGTTCTTTAGCATGGGGGGAAGATCTAGGGGTGGCCCCTCTGCTGAAAGGCAAGGAGGGAGCACCTTCTGATAATCTCCCTGCAGCTGAGGACATGACCGCTCCATGAACCCAAGATGTTTTGGAAGAAATTCAAGGCTACTGAGAGCTGTGCATGCAAGGATCAAAGAAACTAACCTCATGTACCTGGGCATGAGGAAAATATTTACTGTTAGATAATGAAGAAGTGGGCATGCTTTTGCCGTGAGAAAGTGCTAAGAAAGTGTGCTACATGATTGTTGTTAGATTCTATTTTTAACCTCACTGTGTTTTTCTATAAAAGATTTCTCACATTAAAGGTTTATTGTCATTGCCAGCAGAGTGGGTCCTCTCGTTCTCATTCAGTTGCCCTCTCTACTTCAGCCTCACCCTTGTTCAGCTGGTTCCAACAAACCAGCACAAAGTACTGGGTTTTAGACTCTGGTCTTCTTAGCAAAAGCAGCAAGTGTGCCTATTTACTCAGCACTGTGAAGTATAATAATTAAACAACTTGAAGGATAATGATGTAGAATACTTTCATGCATGTTTTGGGCATATGTATTTTTTTCTTTGGGGAACTATTTAATTGATTCATTGGACTATTTATTAATTGGAAGTGTTGTTGCTTGATTTGGTCTTATTTATTTATTTATTTATTTATAAAGCAGTCGGCTTCTTGTTCTGCTAGGCTGACTTGCCCTTCCTTTTTACCAGGCCTTTTCAGGCTGTAAGCTTCAGTACGACACTACATTGGGCACCATTTTGTTGAAGTTAGGCCCCAATTCTTTTCAGCCCCATGCATCTAGAAATAAGTTTAAGATTCAAAATATTTTTATCAACTCCTTGCCATCTAGCTAGGTAGGTTCTTCTCAGACTAGATATCATAAGACTAACTAAAGATAACCCATCTAGTTTAGTCTACATTCTGCCATGTGCCTCATGGTTACTTGTGCATGGCCTTGCCTATATCCATATCTTGATATGACTATCCAGAAAGTTTTCCTCCAGCAGTTTCAGTGACTCAGTTTTCATGTTTGATCCATTTCAAAGTAATTTTGTAAAGCTTCAGAGGAATAGATCTGATTTCATTCTACTTCAAATCATATCCCAGCTTATTATGTACCATTTTTTGAAGATGCTGTCATTTTCCAACATATATATTTGTCCACAATCTTGAATTAGTTGGCCTTGTCTCCAAATATTTATGTGTGAATTCTAGTTCTGTAATTTGTTGTGACTCCTTTCTTGTGATAACATCATGCTTACTTTGTTACTTAGACTTTCTAGAATGATTTGAGGTCAGGTACTATGATTCCTCCAGTATTTTCATTTATGCCCATGTTTATTCAGGCAACTCAAGATCTTAAAAGTAGACTTCAAACCAATATTAATTAAAACATTTTTGATTGCTATTGCATGCAAATTGAAGGATCAATTCATCAAGCTAATAAAAAAAACAAGGAAACAAGAATAAGTATTTCTTCATTAAATGTTGTATATCTCAATTTTATTAAAAAGAAAACATTAAAAGAAATAAGAGATCAGGTAGAGCCT
>JADRCD010000100.1:0-28947 GCA_019843815.1 Montemys delectorum
TCAGTTGTTGAGTACTTGGTGAGCATAGGAAAGGCCCTAGTTCAAGACCCAGGAGCCAGGAAGGGAAAAGCAAAACAAAAAGAATAGAAAATAGTATATTTAAGTATACATTTCTAATTAAATTCTAAAACAATGATTATTTGGACTCCATATTTTATGGCAATTCAGAGAGCCATTATTATTATTATTTTTCTTTTTAAATTTCTTCGACTTTGAGTCGTCAATGCCTGAAAGCAGTGGCAACTTGTGGCTGATTTCTTTCTTCTAAATACAAAGTTAATTCCAAATGTGACTTCCTCTCCTATCTGAAAACATCCATGCCCAATACTATTTGAGTGTCCTTTCAGTTCCCGCATGCTCTGTGTAGCTCCATCACAAAGCATGCTTTTAGGCAGAGTTCCTCTTTTCTTGACCCCTCCACCCCTGCACGGGAGAGAAGCAGGGGGATCAGCCCCTGAGGTAAAGGTCGCAGAGCTCCCAGGAACTAATTCTACAAAAGACAAAGGTGCCTTTGAAGGATCTGTTCCCAATGGTCCTTCCAGCCCTCTTGATGCAGGAGTCCCACTCAGTTTATGTTCAGCTTTGAGGAGGGTCCTTGGCACCTGTCACCGAAGGAGTGAGCATATCGAAGAAGCCAAGTTTATCCCCAAATTCCAACATAAACACATCTGGACAAGAACTCAGCATGGGTGTCTTTAAAAGGAAAATTATTTTTCAAGAGAAAAGTTGATAAGACTTAGCAATCAAAGACCTTCTAAAAATATTCTGGGGCAGTCCAAGCAGACTATCCAGATCTTACAGAATAGGAAGTGCAAAGGTCACAAAGGCTTTTAGGTTTTACTCTTTGGGAAGGGGCCCCATGTCCTCCATAGTAGATGAAAGGTCTTCTATTAACACCAAGTAAAAGACTGGGAAGAACTCCTCCCTATTTGAGATTATCAAAGGTAAAAATAGAAAACAAAATGAAATGGTATACATAAGACACATGGACTGTATGGTGATCAATGCTGGCCCATTATCCTACCCTATCGATAGCTTCTGGGTTGAACAACCTGGCCTTGATTGTGTAGGTGGTCAAAACTTTGAGCCTGCATGTGTCTTAAGTTGGAGCTTAGGAGAAGTATCTACGTCAGAAAATTAATGTAGAGAGTTAAAGTAATAAACTCACCTAGGGACCATATACTATGGAATACAGCTATACAAAGAGCTCTGGAATTGAATATACTTTTCTTGTTTTTGTAATGCTTATTATTTACATGTCATGTTATCGCACAAATTTCTGTTTTCTTTAATGTGTGGTATCCAGGCCATCAGTATTCGTTGATTATATGAATAGGTAAATAACATGTGACTATTAGCTCTACCTACCAATGAGGAATTTGACAAGGGCTATATAAAGAGAATGGATAAAATGTTTACAAACTGAAGAATACCAGAAAATGAAAAGCATTGTGTTGTTGTTAGCAATATCAAGAATAACCTAAAATAGATTAAATATGAAACTTCAGAAGTTATTTTTGGTGTAACAAAACATGTCACAAAATCTAAGAAAGTAGTCTATTTCCTGTAGTACGCTTGGAAATTTAAAATATTAAATTTTCTACCTACAAAAAATTCTCCACGTATTTAAAGCATATATTAGAATAAGATAGTTCCCTACAAGATAGTATTCTTTTATTTTTAAAGATTTATTTATTATTGTATATAAGTACACTGTGGCTGTCTTCAGACACACCAGAAGAGAGTGTAAGATCTCATTAGGATGGTTGTGAGCCACCATGTGGTTGCTGGGATTTGAACTCAGGACCTTTGGGGAGAACAGTCACTGCTCTTAACAACTGAGCCATCTCTCCAGCCCCCTACAAGATAGTATTCTTAAGTTTGTATTAAAAGCAGCAATTTAAAAGGCTGGACAAGGTAGGCTGAAGGAAGGACAAGCTGACAGAAAGGAAGAAAGACTAAAACAGGCTATTAAAACTCTATTCAAGGAGCAGATTATGTAATTTAGACACAAGTATTCCACTCTCAGGAAACCCTGTGGCTATCATTTTATTGCAGCAACTGATATTAATAGTGATGACAAAGACCACATAATTGTTGGGAGAATATGCTAGTTAAAAGGCAAAGAAATGATTAGTGCACATCTTCAGCATAATTTTCATTTAAAAATGCTTCTTTCAAATGTGGTTCTTTAAAGAGTAATGTTCAACTTGTGTTTTACACAATTCTATGTCATTTCCCCTGGGGGTCAGGTTTTCTTTGCCTTAAGTGTTGGTTATAAGCAAAGCGCCTGACAGGCCGACAAAGTCTTCTAAACCTCCTACACCAAGGGCATTCCAGCTTAGTTGTTCTTGAAGTACTGCTTTTAGGATCCTGCATAAGTGTCCATTTGTAAATTCCTGGGGATGATGGATTGCTGATTCCACAGAGCCTTGGCACCCAATGTTCTATTTGTAGTTTCCAAACATATGAAGTATGACTACAGTTTGGTATTCATAGACTAACACCAACAAGCTCATTGACTTCATCAAAGGTTCTAGATCAGCATTCTTTTAAAAATATGGTTGTTAACACAGCCTCTAAGTCTACAAAGGCCCCATATACATGCACACACAGATGGGAAATTTTCCACTTGGGAGTGGTAGGGGTATTAGTTTGTGGGTTTTTTTTTTTTTTTTTTTTTTTTTTTTGCTACCTTGAATCAGTTGTAATTTTTAAATGCTGCTAGTATTACTTTTATAAACATAAATTGCTATTTAATCTGTCATTAATGGTTATAGGTTGGCTGGTTAATCCTAGAGTATAGCGAGACATTGTTGTCTCAAACAAAATTTCTGACATAAAATTTCCAGTAATTGAGCTTTAACATGTACTAGATTTATACATCACTCATTTTTTTTCAAGCTTTATTTCTTTATTATTTATGTGCCTGCACAAGTTTGTGCACACCATGTGTGCACTGAAAAGGTTCTTGGATCTTCTGGAACTAGAGTTACATCCAGCTGTGAGCTGCCAATTGTGGGTGCTGGGAAGCAAACTCAAGTCCTTTGAAGAAAAGCACCTGCTCCTAACTGCTGAGCTGTCATTCAACTCTCCATGCCTTGTTCTTTATCACTGAGGCATGTGCAGAAACCAGCCAGCACCTCACAGGACAGCCCTGCATGTTCTCATTGTTTGTACTCTCAAGATAATTATGAATTAGTTGTTAGGCTTTTTAAAGTTCATAGAGCATAATTTATAAATAAAACCTTAACACAGAAACTGATTGCTTTAATCTATCCAGTAAATAATAATTATTTTGATAAAAAGAAACATTTTAAAAGACCGATGCATTTGTTTTCACGTTTGTTTGTGTGTGTGTGTGTGTGTGTGTGTGTGTGTGTGTGTGAATTTCTGTGCACCACATGCAGGAAGGTACCTCCGGATGCTAGAGGGCATCAGATCTCCTAGGACTGGAGATACAGGTAGTTGTGAGATGCTGGGAATGGAACCCAGGTCCTGGACAAGAGCAGTAAAGGCTCCTAACTGCTAAGCCATTTCTTTAGTTATAGTAAACAATTCTTACATGTTTCTCCCAAGTTTAATTCAGTAGTTTATCATTCTTTGATTTTTTTGCAATCCAAAAATTATACTACATTTTAAATCTAGTAGTGGTAGAATGTCTAGGGTTTTGGGCTCTCCTCAATGAGGTGGGGTTTCCATGCAAGGAGACAAGAGTCTTTAAAAAGAGACAGAGTCGGAGAGAGAGTAATAAATGGGTAGTGCTCTAAATTACTGAAATCACATTGTTCTCTAGAATAAATCAGCCCATGCAGATGCCAGATAACTAAAACTGTGTGTACATGGAGACCCGTCCAAATTATTTCTGCCCATGAACTTCATAAACAAGTTGTCAACAAACATGCATGCATGGCTCTGTCCTCCCCTCAAAGGAAATCTCCTAACTCCTCTGGCTGGTCATCTGACTCCACAGAGAATTTACTTCTGAATAATTTTAATCAGACCAAGCTTCTCCGTTGGCTGAAGGAGCATAGGAATTTTCATTCCTCGGAAGAAGTTGTTCTGCCCTCGGCACAGGATGCTCCGAGCAGCAGCGCGCTTCCCACCTCAGAGGTCCAGTTTTAATGTTTTGCCTCTGTTCCAGGCTGAGTCACAGGCATAGTTCTGGCATTCTTGTTCTCGCTTGCTCTTTTCTGTTGCAGCATGCTGCGTTCTGCCCCAGCTTTGTCTTTCGATCATTCCCTCTTCTTTTTGATATTTTAAATGAAACAAAACATGTTCTTTTTTTTATTTTAAAGCTTCAATTCAGCATTATGCTACCTTGAAGACTTTTCCATGAATAGTCCAGGTAATGGTTTAATCAATTTGTATGCTTTCAGTGAAAGATCTGTTTCCCTGACAGAGCTTCCTGTCCATTTGTAAGAGGCATTTGTTTTCAGTTCAGCTCTGACACCAGACTCAAGAATCACTCAGTCCTATAGCTGCTTTGCTGATATTATGAATCATGGGCATATTTAAAAAAAAAAAATCTATCTGCTAAGAATGTGGCTTGAGGACATCTCTGAAGTTTCATTGCGAGATGCTTTCGTCCCCATTGTGGCAGTTTTGGGAAGCAGTAGGGGTCTTTCAGGAGTAAAGCAGAGTGAAAGGCAATTCAGTCATCCAGACACATCTCTGGGAGGGGAGTGATATAGTTCTCACAGAGGCAGGGTACTTTTTATAAGAACAGATTGTTATATTTAAAAAAAAGAAAAGCAAGATGGCTCCTGAATTACCTGTGTGACCATAGGATCTTTTCTACACATGCTCTAGCCATTGTATTATTGGCTGCTGTGGGCCCCAAACTATGAACTAAATAAACAGCATTTGTAACCTAGCAAGATGATTTAGCAGGTAGAAGCAATTGTTGCTCAAGCCTGAAAACCAAAGTTCAAATCCCAGAACCCATGTAAAGATAGACAGAGAACTATCTCCACACAGTTGTCCTCTGACCTCCACAGGCATACCATGGCATGTGAGCCCCTACCCCGTATCACGTGCATGCACACTAATAGTAGTAGCAGTAGTAATAATAGTAATAATAACAATAACAACAATGGTAATCTCTTTTCTTCTTAAGGTATCCATGAGCTATGTTATTAAGTATCTCCCTGGAATTGATTCTGCCACTATTATGCTTCCTGCTCCTGTGGAGCATTAGGAAGGGTTGAAGAGAAAGATGTGTAACAGACAAAGACACTCAGAGTAAAGAGATGCCTCTGAGCAGTGGTCTGCTTAAGTCAAATATTGGCCCTGAATCAGGAAGAGACAAAAAAATTTACATTCTTATTTCTGTCAACTGTTTTTGAGCAGAAATATTGTGTCTTAACAAATGGGTAAATGAGTAGGTGGAGAAATCACCAATTCTTGTTCTCAAGTCCATCCTCATTAACCTTAAATTTTATAAAAATTCCTTGTGAGAGCTAATTTTTTAGGTATATCTGTGAGTGTCTATGTAATTTAAGAGAGTTTAATAAGTCAGAAAGAGCAGAAAGCTGTCATTTTTAACATTTAATAAGTTATTAGAGACTTCAGGTTTTATTGTTCATCCCACCATTCTTTTATAGTAAACAATAAAGAAGAGTTAAAACAGCACACTAAAATGACTCACAAATAAACGTTTAGAAAATTTTAAATTTTCTAAAAATTAGAGGCATTCCTAAAAATCTTCAACAAGCATATGTACTGGGAAGTGGATTAAGAAGGAAAACATTTTCTGCACCATTTATCGTATGAAATGTAAGTTTTCTCACAAAATAGGTAGGAAAAAGGTCCAGACTTCTCACAGTCTTCCCTTAGCTGAGGTGCAGTAGTTTAGAATCAATGAAAAGGAAAAAAAAAAAAAAAAAAAAAAAACAGCTATATGGCTGTCACTTCCAGACACCAATATGAGACATATATTTGCACTTATCAGGCACATAGTGTTTGCCTTATTATTGGCACACTTTTTCTGCATGTGTCTAAAGGTTTCAAATCACTGAAGAACAATGTCTATTTTATGACTAGAATTCCCCCGGTATATCACAAGGGACCTTGTGTTTAGTTCAGTTCTGGCATTAGACGGAAGAAATACTTCAATCTATAGCTAACTCTCTACCATGTGAATCAGAGACAGAAACAAAGCATGCATGCTCATTTGTGTGCTAATCAACGGAAGAAGCCAAAGGTAATATACTTTGTCTCTATGTGTGTATATTTCTTTTCATGTAAACTGCTACTGGCTGTAACTGAGGCAATCATGAGTCTTGGGAGTTCCCTGTGCTTTGAGTGTAACCTGTGCATCTGTGGGAGACAGCCTCTATATTTATAGAATTTAAATGTTTCCTTAATTCTGGGAAAACTGACAGAGAGTGGGTGAATACTCCTATTGAATCCAGAAGAACCAAGTAAAAAGTGCCTATCAGGAAAAGGAGTTCATTGACCTCAGCTGCTTTCCACCTGGAAGAAAGCTGCACAGGCTTAGAGATAGGTGCAGGTGACCAAAGCCTAGGTGGATCTCACTTAATTAAAAGGTAATTAAAGAGAAGCCAATTAAGTAGAGGCGTGGGATCTGTGGGAGGATAGCCCTGAAGCAGAAAAAGAGAAGTAGCTAAAATGTTAGAGCCGCAGCTCAACTATGAAGATTGCTGCCGCAAGAAGCACAGGAACGTTTCAAATAAGACAGGAATGTAAAGCTCACAGGAAAGGGAGAATAATCTTTCATCGAAAGATCAAAGATAAAGACGGAATACAAAACCTGACAGCCTAAGAAACGTACAGGGAAGGAAACTGAAGGCAGCACAGTGCCAGCTTATGCACAGAAGTTCTGTCTTTCACGTGCAGTGTAGAAAGGAATGTAGCAGTGTGAGTTAAAATGGTGTGTACTCATACAATCCCGTGTCCATCATGTGCAGCTCACACAGAGAGGGGAATGGTGTGAGTTAAAGTGCAGACAGTAGTAGAGAAGGTAATTGTATTCTTCATAATTTTCTCCATTATCCAGGTTTTCTACACTAAACATTACGCCATTAATAGGGGGTAGGTGTGTTTTAATTTTAAAACAATATAATGATGTAATAAAAAAACCTTTTTTTAAGACACAGTCTCTCCATGTAACCCTGGCTGTCCTGGAACTCACTCTGTAGACCTGGCTGGCCCCAAACTCACAGACTTTCCTGCTTCAGCCTTCCAAGTGCTGGGATTAAAGGTGTGTGCCACCTCATTCAGTTATTAAAAAAAAACTTAATGAGAGGAAAGATGATTTAACTACCCTGTTACCATTTTGTAAACTCATTTCTTCTATATTTACATTGTATACATATATATATATACATATATATTTAATATGTATCAAAATCTACACATAACTTTTTAAATAAAGTTTCAAGTTATGTTATTTAGGGATTTATCTTCATTTTATTTTACTGTATAATCTTCTATTGTTTTTAGATAATTTCACATAGTCTTCAATGTACAATAACCACTCTCTCACTACCTATCTTCTCACATCTCTATACCATTCTTGTTCAGGATCCCTACTACCCACAGATCT
This sequence comes from Montemys delectorum, assembly GCA_019843815.1. NCBI lineage: Eukaryota > Metazoa > Chordata > Mammalia > Rodentia > Muridae > Montemys > Montemys delectorum. Next base: position 7,571 of record JADRCD010000100.1, read on the forward strand.
CTTTAATCTTCATGAGCATTTGTGAAGGTTTGAATGAGAAGCGTCCTCATAGACTCATTTACCTGAATACTTGGTTCCCAGTTAGGAGAACTGTTTGGAAGTATGGTCTTACTGGGGGAGGCATGCCACTAGAGGTATAGGCTTTGAGGTTTCAAACACTCCCTAGTATGCACTCTGTTTCCTATCCGTGGTACAACCTGTGAGCTCTCACTTGTTCCTGCCACCATGCCTCGAGTCTACCATCACCCATTACTGATCCTAACCCTTTGGAAGCAAAAGCCCAATAACATGCTTTCTTATCAAAGTTGCTTTAGTCGTGGTGCTTTATCACAGCAGTAAGAAAATTACTATTTACCATTTTTGTGCATTGCATATTGCAGGTGTGTGTGCACATGTGTGCGATATGTGTGATTGTTTGTACATATGTATGTGCGCGTTATACACACATATGTAATATATAAATGTACATGTGCGTGATTATGTTTGAGCCACAGTTTAAACAAGGGAATCTTTATGGGCATTAGTTTAGAATTATCTGCTGAGGATTGCTGGCTCAATGGTGGGTACACAATTAAAGACAGTGATTCCTCCTCTCCTAAAAGATAACGATAGCCAATAGTTCAGGTCTAACAGGTAGAGCACCAAGAGCCACTCTCCCTTCCATGACTGACTCCTGACAGAGCCAGTTTTGGTTGGGCCAAGTACTGTAACTGCAGTTGTTGTACAGGAATTACTACAATGGTTGTATCAAGTCTAGAGGATGGCATTTCACAGTAACCCACTAGAGAGCAGGAAGGACATTTCTCGCTTAGTTCTTGCTCTCTGTCTCTATATTTTACAACAGAGGGTGTGATGTCTTCTGCAACACAATTTCCCCCTCTAGTTCTAATGAGCAATACAGAGAATTGACAAGTGTGTATTGTTTCAAGGCCTCTGGAACCCTGTTGACCAAATTCTGTGGAGATATCTTACTCCTGAGACTGAGAACTGTGTTCAATAATGTACTGTTTCTAGGAACAGCACTCTCCAATCATTCATAACTTTTGTAAGTGTTCAGTTAATGGCTACAAAGCATGCCACCGAAAATATAATATAAATAGCATGCTTAATTTTCTACTATAGGTGAATATGATGAGGCCTTCAAATATTTTATTTAAATCATGAAGGATAAGAAATACATATCTTTACATAAATAACATTTTAATGCTTTAGATTGGCTAACTAAAATAATTAGATTGATCTCTACCATAATTGACACTCTTCTTTAATCCTAATGATGCTTCTTCTACATTAAGTATTAAAATCATTTCCATTTTTTTTTCAGAAGAGGAAATTTAGCTTTAGATCACAGATGGGTGGTAAGATAGAGCTCTACAAGCTGCCTGGAGGTCATTTCACAGTGTCACATGACTTTTCAAAACTCACTTCACAGATAAACAGCATCTGTAGACCTGCCTAATAGTTTATGCTTCATAGAACCCTACCAGAAAAGGGGCACTTAAATTCTATTTTGGGTGACCTATTAGATGAGCAGGAAAAGATACTACATTTTTGTTCTGATTGGCATTATTTTCTTTGCTTTCAAGATAACTAGGAGGAATGTCTAAACACAGCAACTGCATTCCAAAGGATGAGTAACTGGGTTCATTCCTGTTTATCACACTGTGCATTCATGTAAGCAGGATCAAAGCAAAACGGAAACACCACAAAACTTAAAGGAATCCCTTTCCCTTACAGCAACACCCGGTGAGCCCAAGGAGGATGGCAGCTGAAAGGAGAGAAACAGTGCCTACTTCTCACTTCCAGAGTAAGCTCTTGATACCTGATCAAGAAACAATACTTTTTAAAACAAAAGTTTTTGAAGTGCAAAGAGGGAGAACTCTCAGAGAAGAAAGGGCTAGGGAAAAAAAAAACAGAGAGAGCAGGCCCAGAAGGGAAAAAGGCAGCGTGTCTCTGCCAGAGGAGAGACTGAGAAGAGTGTGGAGAAAGACCAGACTCCCACACACCACTCCTCCAACACAAACAGTGCTAATGAAACTCAACCAGATTTGAGGCTGGAACAGCCAATCAAAGCAACTGAAGGACGCCTTGGGGAGGGATCAGCTGAGCAAGCTGAGCCAAGTCCTACAGGCCATCAGGATTTAGTGTAAATGTACATGAAAAGCAGAAGGCAAACCATCCACTGAGAGCTGCCTACACATAGTCCTGGGAGACACTGGCTTGGACAGTAATGGCTCCACTCTATCTATGAGGCCGAAGCAACCTCTCCTCGGTGAATGTATGATGTGGTAGCTGAGAGAGTGATACCTATAAGACATTTATGCATGACTTTTTTCAGCAAGGCATTTTACCTGGGCCTGAGAAGAAAGAAATGCATGCAGAGGAGGCTGTAGGAAGAAGCAGAATAGGTGACATGGAGAAGATGGACACAAGTTAATTACATGAAGTGTGTGACCTGGAGAGACACTATATGAGAGCAATTCTAGAAGGTGCCATCAGGAAAGTGACAGTGAGGCAGGATTTAAATAAAGAACCTACCCAGGAGCTATCTGGATTCGTGAATCACACACATACACACACACACACACACACACACACACACACACATGCACACACACACATATATACATACATACATACATACATACATACACATTAATACATATGATAGGATGATGGGGCTGGAGAGATGGCTTAGTGGTTAAGAGCACTAGCTGTTCTTCTGAAGGTCCTGAGTTCAATTCCCAATACCCGCATAGTGGCTCACAACCATCTGTAATGGGATCTGATGCCCTTTTCTGGTGTACAAATGTACATGCAGACAAGATACCCATACACATAAATAAATAAATAGTTTAATATATATGTATGTATGTGTGTTATATAATATGTATGTGTTAAAAGTTAACAGAGAGAGAAAATTAACTATTCTTTTCTCTCTCTCTCTCTTTTTTTTAAACTGGAATACATGGGTATAACAGGTTTCTTACAGGCAAGGATGTAGGACAGTGTCTAGGAAGCAGCATCTCACAGTGCTGAGAAGATCAAAAAGAAAGAAAGGAAGGAAGGAAGGAAGGTAGAAAGGAAGAAAGAAAAAAGAAAGAAAGAGAGAAAGAACAAAGGAAAGAAAGATAGAAAGAGCAAGAGAAAGAAAGAAAAGAGTGCTCTTGACTTGGAATTATGTCCTTCAAATTATTTAGGGCAAGAACAATATAAAGTCATTTCAGTTAAAGAAGAAAAAGAAACTAAGAGAGATCCTCAACAGTAGCCCCTCACTAAAGGAAGCACAAAGGGGGTGGAATTGAGCATGAAGTACAGCAGGTCAGAGGAAAGACTGTGATGCAAGCAGCAGTGACAGGCACAACTAATAGCTTGATACACTGGTGAATTCAATTAATGACTCACCAAGAACACAACCACATAAAGCCTCATTTTTTTTTAAATTTTATTAATCAAATAGGTAGGGCCCGTGAAAGGGCTCAGCAGGTAAGGGTGCCCACTGTCAAGCCTGACGACCTGAGTTCAGTCCCCTGAACTCACATGGTGGAAGAAGAGGATGGACTCCCACAGGTTATCCCCTGACCTGCATAAACACACTTTGGAGTGTGTGGGGGGAGTGGGGTGTATGTGTATATGTATGTGTGTGTGTAGTGTGTATATATGGTGAGTATGTGTTTGGTATGTGTGTGTGTGTGTGGGGGGGGTCCAATGGACTATGCTAGGAAACTTGTTAAGTTTGAGTGGGTTCAGAAACCCTGAAACCCTCAAGCCTGAGGACTGTAGGCATTTCACCTACTCCCTACCAGGTCCCTGTCACATGACCACAGTACCCAAAGGAGAGGACCATGATCGTCAGTCATATAGGGGCAGCACCCCGATGCCCCTCCACGACCAGATGAAGCTCCTGTAGCATCTCAGACCAAGCCGATAGAAAAGAAACCATCTGCTCTTATACCCCAACCCACCCCCAAATGTATATAAGATCCTGTCCACAAAAATAAGGGCATGAGAATTGTTTCACCAAAGATCGTCTGGGGGTGTCTGTCATGTATGAGCTGTAACACTCTTGGGAAAAGAGTTCTCTCCCAAAGCTTTCACATCAGAGAGCTGCTCAGATTTGCATTGGTCAACCAGATCTGACCACCACCTCCCTGCTCATGCTGCCCGCCACAGTGGCTACCTCCATCAGACTCCTCTCTTCCCTTTCAGGGAGTGCAACTCTTTGGCCATTCCCAGTGTCTGATACACAGACCAGCAGGGGGTAGAATGGGGGTGGGGTGTTTGTGTGTGTTTTAAGTGTGTGTGTTATACTGTGTGGTATATTTGCATGTGGTGTGTATATACATAATTAAAAAGTAAAATATTTAAAAACACCAGTAGAAAAATTTTAAGTGTAATAATAATGCTAAAATATTTAGTTTTCCTCAGGGGAATACTATAGGCACTAAACTGGTTTATATCTTATTTAATATGTTACACTCCACATGTAAATATTTGTGCTAAAGTAAGAGAAATGGGTTTCCTCAGGATGAACACACAATCTGTTATCCAATAACAAATGATCATCTCTGAAAAATATACATGCAATTAACATTATACAAGATGAACAGGTTATATTTAGGAATACATATACATAATATACACACATACACGCACACACACACACACACACACACACACACATATATATATATGTGTATATATATATATATATATATACTGCTGGACTAGGTGTGGCTTCTCCCATTGAGGCCAGACAAGGAAGCTCAGTTAGGGGAACAGGATCCACAGGCAGGCAAGCAACAGATTCAGGGACAGTCCCTGCTCCACTTTTTGGAGCATGAAGATCAAGCTATACTTCTGCTACATATGGTGCAGGGGACTTAGATCCAGCCTGAGCTCACTCTTTGGTTGGTGGTTCAGTCTCTGTAAGCCCCCAAGAGTCCAGGTTTGTTGACTCTGTTGGTCTTCCAACTGAATCCCTGTCCTCTTCAGTTCCCCAATCCTTCCCCCAACTCTTCCATAAGACTCTCTGAGCTCCATCTAAAGTTTGGGTCTGTGTCTCTGCATCTCTGTCCATTGGCTGCTGAGTGGAGCCTCTCAGAGCAGAGTTATGCTAGGAACCTGTCTGCAAGCATGACAGAGTATCATTAACAGTGTCAGGGATTGGTTCTTGCCTCTTGCATGGTTCTCAATTTGGGCCTGTCATTAGTTGGCCATTCCCCTCTGTCTCTTCTGCGTCCCCACCCCCTGCATTTATTGTTGACAAGATAAATTTTGGGTAAAAGGTTTTGTGGGTTGGTTGTTGACATTATCCCTCCACTGGGAGTCCTTCCTGGCTACAGAAGTGGCCACTTCAGGATCCATATCCCCACTGCTAGGAGTCTCAGCTAGAGTTTCCCTCATAGATACTCTGGGGCCTCCCCATCCCTGGTCATATCCTAGAGATTGCACTTACACACACACACACACACACACACACACACACACACACACACACACATTCTTTCTCCTCTGCTCTCCATACACCTGATCTCCCCTTCTTATCCTATCTTCCATCCACCAATATTTTATTTCCCCTTCTTTATTTTCCCCCCATAAGCCACTTCTTGTCCATGTCGAGGCCCTGATTTTGAATTGTTGTCTATTTAAATATTATTTTTAGCATAATAAGTAAATTAAAATGGTATGTTATACATATTAAAGACTTGGAGTATCCTTGTAAAGTATGTGTGTAATTTTTATAATCATTTACTAGCTAATCTAAATAAGTTTGTATTCAAACAGACTTTGCCTTTTGTGACTTTGGTGAGGATAAAAGGACTCTGAAGCCACACTGGAGCCCTGGGACACTCATTGCCTCATCACATGATTTCTGTTTCTCCTTCCAGCAGAGGAGGCCAAAATAGTCAACCTCAAATTCTTTTTATTTTTTTTTAATTTTTATTAGATATTTTCTTTATTTACATTTCAAATGATATCTCCTCTCCTGTATTCACCCTTCTGAGAAAGATTCAACCATCCTCCTTTGGTCCCTTGTTGATATTTGGCTACTTTGGGTCTGGGGATTATAGCATAGTTATCTGTACTTTACGGCTAATATTCACTTATAAGTAAGTACATATCGTGTACATCTATGTATCTTATGTGACACGATAAAAACAAAATACCAGATTAATAAGATAAAAATTAATGTTTAGACCAGGCATGGTGTTCACACCTGTAATCTCAGAACCTGAAAGGCAGCTTGAGATGCAGGGGTTTAAGGCCATCCTTGGCAATATGAGACCCTGTCTAGAAAAAAAAAGTTTTCAATTTACAACTTATCTTCCTTTTCTAATACAGTGGGGATAGTATCCCAAAAGAAAAGCAATTTTAAAATGTTTGTGCTGGTTTTAGATAATAGTACTAAGTGAGAAATTCTAAGATTGATACAAACATACTACAGAATAGGAAAATAAAAATTTGTTTCAAGAGGAAGTGCTAAGCTTCCGTTAAAGGTGATTGCACAACTACAGTGGATGATTTGAAGATAGACGTTTTAGAATGTAGACTAAGAAGCAAAGGAGGAGGAGGAGGAGGAGGAGGAGGAGGAGGAGGAGGAGGAGTAGGAGGAGGAGGAGGAGGAGGAGGAAAAAAAGAAGAGGAGGAGGAGGAGGAAGAAGAAGAAGAAGAGGAGGAGGAGGAGGAGGAGGAGGAGGAGGAGGAGGAGGAGATCATTACTTGTATCCACATCTCATCCTAGCACTTAGGAGGTGGTCAGGCAGATCTCTGTGAGTTCCAGGCCAGCATGCGCGGAGACCCTGTCTATGAAAAAATGTAAAAAAAACTCTAAGAGTATAATAAAATTGAAAATTGTAACTATACATCATGACCTTCAAAAAGAGAACATTCATTTTTTTTTTTAACATTTCCAAAACATTGACTGATTTTAAGCCACCAAGGAAGTTCTATAGATTTCAGGGAATTAGCATTAATGTGTAAGTGTTTGTAACCAAAGGCAATTATCTTACATTTAAAATAGATTGCAAACTCAAAATTAATTGGTCAGGGAAGACTCATGTATCCTAGGTTGGCCTTAGACTCCTGATTCTCCTACCTTGACTTCCCAAGTGCTAGGATTAAAAACTAATTTTTAGATAAGGCATGAATTACAGGGAAAATCTGTAACCTGAGGAAGTAGGAAGTCTTGAGCCGTACTGTAAAGTAATATTGAGAAAGAATTTTCTGTCCTTATGTGCATGTATGTGAGACCAAAAAAAAAAAATGAAGAAAAATGAGCTACATTTTCAATGAAGAGTCTAGAGAAAATGCACAGAAGATTTTAAAATGCAACAAATAATAAAGATAAAGTAAATTTATAACATAGAAAAATGTAGGTCACTGAATGCGTTTAAAGATTGTTCATAGAAAGGACTCAGGGGAGAACTATGCACAGTTTACGGGGACAGAGAAAGGCTGCAGGTACAAACAAAAAAAAAAAAAATGCAGACGCAGTCTACATTCTCTTCCTGGAAAGAGCACTAGATTGAGATATCTCAGATCCCATGTGTTACCTTTCAGCAAGACATGGCCCTTTATGTGTGTGTCCTTATACACACAGCTTCTAAAAAATAATACAGCATTCTGACCCCACATTAGCCAGGGTGCTAGGGGAGAGCTTTAGACTAATGTCTTTGTTGTTGTTTGCTTGTTTCTTTTCCATTAATTTATTTATTCACTTTACAATCCAATCACAGACACTCCCCTCCCCTTCCTGTGCCTCCCGTACAGATCCTCCCCAATACCAGTTCATCCTGGCACATCAAGTCACTGCAGGCACATCTTCTCCCATTGGGGTAAAAGAGTCAGCCCCAGCTCCAGTTATCAGAGGACTTGCATGAAGGCCAAGCTGCACATCTGCTACAAATGTGGGGATGAGAGAGGGTCGAGTCCAGCCCATGCTTGCTCACGCAGACAGATCCCACTTTTACTGACATTCTTCGCCAAACTCCCTGAAGTATAAGGAAAGAGAAGTTTTAAGGTTTTAACACACACGTAAAGGGAAAACAAACAAACACAAAGCCAAAAAAAAAAAAAAAAAAAAAACCCCAAACACACAAAACCAACAACCTTAAAAAACACAGCAAACCAAAATCTAGATAGCAATTCCTGGGTTACTAACTTGGCACACAACTAGTTTCCCTGTGCACTCTCTGGGAAGTTGAGGAGATGAGACACTGCAAAAACAGGCACTTAGCAATCATAGAATGTCTGAGGGCTCTGGAGCAGGACAGACAGTGACCCTCCTGATCCGTTCCCCTGTGTTAAAAAGTTTTCATTTGATGTGGATTGTGTTTGTGTAGATTACTATAGCAACCTACTTTGACCTTCAAGAACAGACATATGCTTCTCTCCATTCTGGGGGCGAAGTTCAAGACGAGGGCGCTGACAAGTTCCAAGTTCATTTGTCCTAGCAAAAGTCAACTTTCTGTCTTCTCACTGACTTGTCAGTTGGCTGAGAGAAGACACTAATCCCATGAGAGGAGCTCCAGTCTCACAGCCTCATCTAAATATACCCACTTCCAAATATCAGCACATTGCGGATAGAATTTCAACATATGAAGTTTGGGGGGGACACAAATATTTAGTTTATAAAATGAGTTTCCCGGAATGAGAACAAGAGAACAAATATAATTTATCTTCTTCTGATTTTAATTAAGTTCAGAAGCCCTCAAACCCAAATTGGTTGAGAAAAATGATCCTTTGCCTTTTAAAATGAGTATTGCAAGGCCCCCCTCCCCCCCCCGATATTTCTCTTTAGCTTATAAACTAACAAAGAACTTGGCTGGCTTGTGTCCATGCCTGCAGGGGCTTTACAGAAAATAAAGCTCAGCAGTAATGAATTTAGAATATTTGGTGAAAAAAATATCTACAGCAAAGGGTTCAGGCTGCTGCACTGGTGCTGCATGGCTGCATTTAACCACTTAATGAAGCCATGAGAAAAAGAGGCAGAATTTGTATGCAAAAGAGGAGCAATAAAGGAAGATTTAGAATAAAGCTCAGGGTGTGGAAAAATCGCCCTCTAAGGAGATTCATATGGAGAGTGAAGTAAGGGTCCTAATGCCTTTGCCCACGACATCCTAGCTAGACCCAGGGCTCCGGAAAGGCAGAACACTTACAATGGCAGACCCAGGTCAGCTTCTAGCTGCTCGCTGCTCTCATATTGCAGTGTGTTGTTATACAACCTTTCCCAAAAGGTTCAGAGGCGGCTCAACTCACTGCCCGGGTGGGACAAATGCTAAAGCTTAGCAGCATCTTCATGGCATCAATTCTATAGACACACAGAATGCAGGCGCTGGTATAGGTAGGACACCATCTGGATTGCAAAGGACGGATTAAGCGACCAGGAGCCCAAGGCTGAGACATAAGCACTAGTGGAGGCAACAGAAAGCGTAAGTAATAGCCTTAAGTACACTCCCAGTGGTCAACTTCCTTCAAGCAATGCCTATTTCCACAGCTTCCACCATGTCTCAATAGCACCATCACATAAAAAAACAAAGAATATGGGCGGTGGTGGCACATGCCTTTAATCCCAGCACTTGGGAGGCAGAGGCAGGCAGATTTCTGAGTTCAAGGCCAGCCTGGTCTACAAAGTGAGTTCCAGAACAGAGAGGGTTACACAGAGAAACCCTGTTTCGAAAAACAAACAAAAAAAGAAAAAAAGAAAAAAGAAAAAAGAAAAAGAAACCAAAGAATGAATCTACTAATGAATCAAAGTCCTCTTGCCCCACTCTCTCAAAGCTCCAACTCTGAATATGGCACTCTGGATCAAGACTTCAACTCATGAGTCTTCCAGGGACATTTCTTAGCCAAACCACAAATGAAACATGTTTTGTGGGCACCGGGACTAAAGGAGGAAGTGGGTGCTAGCGAACGAAAGCAGCAGAGTTGGGCTGTGATTTAAACGATTTTGGTAGTAAAAGGAAAGAGTAGAGTAGTACAGAGAGAATACATTCCCGTGAACACCTTTGGGCATTTAATTGTTTCATTGTTGCCAAGCGCATGCACATTTAGGTGTTTGTCCAGTTACTGTGCTTCAGCAGCTCCCAGGAGGCCCCTGTGACATTCTGAAGGACCTCTTTCATTACACTGGTGGACTCGTAAACAGGGACTCTTTCCTCCGCATTTAGCATATACCCATGATTCCTGCTCTGAACTGAGCATCCTGGTGTTAGCGCTATCCTCTCCTGGCAATTTTGCCTATTCAAATATATCATTGTGCTCAGAGAATCAAACTGTAACTGACCCAAAAGCCTATGCACAGACATACATACAGGCAAAACACTATCATGCATGAAATAAAACTAGTTGGCATACTAATGTGGACAGGGGAAGTTCCACATGGTTCTTTTCCTACATGAAGAGCTACCGGTCGTCAATGCCTGTAGAGAGAAGAAGAATTAGTCCCCTCAAGGGAAAATTCCTACATAGGTTGTCCACTCCTGAACTGTCAGTCCTAGACACATGTACATACAGGCAAAGTTAAATGGATGCATTATATTATATATGCATATATATCATATATACTATACATATACATACAATATATAGTGGATATATACTATATAGTGTATATATAGTGTATATATCAATTTATATATGCATATATAGTGTATATAGTGTGTATATAATGTATATATATCAATATATATATGTGTATACATATACACACACACACACATATATATATATATATATATATATATATATATATTAACAACTAAGGAAAAGACCATTAATTTAGGAGGGAGACATGGGACACTGGAGGGGAGAAAAGGAGAAGTAAGAATGATTGCCATGTAGTGTTCACATGTAAAGTTTAAAAAAAAAACTTAATAAAGCCAAACAAAAACAAATGTGTCACTGTATCCTTTCTAAGTTAAAAGCATATAGTTAATCGCACGTAGAGACATCTTCAGATGTGTCTCACAAATATTCAATGCTTTCTCAAAATTCATTTCTCCTTTCTCTAAAATTTTAGCAAAATGACATCATTACCTATCCACTTCTTCAAAATAGACAACTGAAATCCATAATTCTTTTCTCATCTCCTTGACCTTGTCTCCACACACTTGGGTCCTGTCAAAACACATCACTTTTAAAGTATGCCATCATCTGGTTTTAAGCCACCATATCTTCATGCACCACAGTTGAATGATATTTCTGCTCTACTCAAAACCAAAGGTTAAGAAAATGGAATTCCCTAAGGTGGCCCACCTGAGGCTTGTGAGATCTGACCATTGCCTGTTTCACAAGCTCTAAATGAAATCAGACTTGTCCATTCATGTTCTCAGAGTGTGTGGTCACGTACACCCAAGTTCCACCACACAGGCCTTGAGCCTGTGATTTTCTTAGCCTAGAATTTATTTCTAGCTTCTGCCCAATCCTCAATAACTCATACTCAGTATGTGTCTCAGCTCAAACATAGCATTCTCAAAGGCAATCCAATGTTATGCTTCAAGTCAAATGCTACCAGTTCTTGTGGTGTCCTTCATTGGCTTTCACAGCAATGGTCACAATTTCTAAGCTTCCATTTACTTGTTTGATGCCATTCTTCTATACTAGAACATAAGCTATAGGAATAGCTCAGAGGTGACATACAATTTGTGCGGTGGTGAACGTCTGTAAATAAGTGAGTATGTGATTAAAAATAAAAGTGGAAATTCCTTATCAATTAAAAACCTCAATATTCAATCCATAGCTAAATACAGTCTTTGTATAAACTATATTCAGTCATGGATTTGGTGCTGATAATCACAGCTCACATTTGCTGAGTAACAGGGATGGGTTTTAAGCACCTCTCATTTGTGCTGTCTTACACATGAGCTTCCAGGTCATCAAACTAGGAGCTGATAGGGAAGTCACATTCTCAAAAGATACAAGTCTCAGTACAGGATAAACTGGCTTCAAACCTAGGCACACTGGCTCCAGAGCCTTCATGCTTTGGCACTACTTAATTAGAAACTTCCCAATTTGGGAGCCCTGAATGAACTACAGATGTGTCACCAGAAATTGATTCGTTTGGCCCTGGGGCAGCCAGGCTGGTAGCCCCAGGTTGTGAATAGTCTTATCCAGGGCTTCTATGAGGGTGGGTGACCAGCTCTAATGCAGTTCTCCTTCCCTCGAAACAGGAGTGGGGAGCTCTGACTGCCTGGTGCTCCACTTGCAGATGAGTCACACACCTTAAACTGGCATGTCTTTCTTGGCAGCACTGTGAACTAGATACCCCTGGAGCTCTGAAAGGAGGAAACGTTTTTATCCACAGTGCAGGTGTGACCCAGACAGTAGCTCTGATTCTTGTGGAAAGAGAACCAGAGGATGCCTAAAAAGGACTCTGTTTTCCTATAATTGAGTACATCTGTCAGGTAACCACAGACATATCCTTTAGGTGTAAGTCAGATAGATTCAGGGTGACTGCCCGGATACTGTTCATGGAGTCAGCTAACGTGAGACACATCTTCATCTTGAAAAGATTCCCTTAAACATTTTGAGTTGGGGAATCGTAAAGATGGCTCAGTGGTTAAGAGCACAGGTTCTTCCGGAAGATCCGGTTCCATGTCTAGCATCTGGATGGTGGCTTAGAATAGTCTGTAATTCCAGTCTCAGGGGATCCAATACCCTCACATAGACATACATGCAGACAAAACACCAATCCACAAAAAATAAAATAAATAAATAACTTCTAAGAAGACTTGGAAGAAATGACTATTAAACTCTCTTCAGGGGCTAGAGAAATTGCTCAGTGGTTAAGAGCACTTACAGCTGTTGGAAAGGACCTGACTTTGACTCCCAGCACCCACATGGTGGCTCACAACTATTTATAGTTCCAGTTCCAGGTGATGCAACACCTCATCTGACCCCTTTGGGCTCTTATACCCATGTGATACATATACATACACTTAGGTAGACACACATACATAAAATACAGTTTACAAATCAATAAAATAAAATCCCTTAATTGGAAGATTTTTTTTTTATCCATTGAAACATTAAATCCTGTTACATAATGTTATGATCACGAAATAAGGCTACAGTTTTGTTTTTGTTTTTATTTTGGCAAAATGTTTCAAAACGAATTGAGCTTTTATATCAGTTTTATACTGCTATCCTTCATATATTTTACTTTTTTTTCTTGCTATCGTTGTACATAAAGAAAATATTCCTTTCTTCCATTAAGCCTATTCAGATACAATAAACCTGACCAAACTTCCTTAGTTTGCTTTCTATTGCTATTAATAAAGTTAGTGATCCCAGCAAGTTGGAGAGGAAAGGGTTTATTTGGTTTATTTGGGTTTATTTTTGACCCCAGTCACAGTCCATCATTGAAAGAAGCCAAGGCAGGAACTCAAGCAGGACAGGAATGAGGGGGCAGGAACCAAAGCCACAGAGAATTGCCTTCCCCTTGGCTTGCTTAGCCTGCTTTCTTATATAACCCAGGATGACATGTCCAGGTGTGGCACTAACAATAGAGAGCTAGACTCTCCTCTAACAATTAGAAATCAAGAAAATGCCCCCACGGGAGTTGCCTACCGGGCAATCTGATGAAGGCTTTTTATTTACTGAGTTTTCTCTTCCCATTTGACTCTATCTTGGTTCATGCTGACTAAATACTAACTAGGGCACCACCATATTCCAGGGATCATTTTCAGTGTGGGTTCCCATGAGAACAGGGCTGGGAATCTCCTCTGTCTCACACTTTATTTGAAGAATAATATCTTGCACACAATTTGTAAAAGTATGCACTTGTGAGACACGGCTCCAGGCAATGCACCGGACAACTTGCAGTTACTTTGGAATACACTGTATTGTCTCTTCCTGCTTCCTCTGTGTGACAGGTAAGAGTGGACACTCTGACATGGAAGGCCTGCTATTAACTCCAGTTTACCACCTAAACGTGTAACCCTAAACAGGCCTCCAGGCTCTCCTTTTCTCATATAAAGTTGATTGTGACAGGAACCAGCCCATAACTGAAACAAGGTATGTAAACACCTGCAAGTGATGCATGGCAAGTAGATGCTCCGAAATGCCAATTTCTGCTGTTTCCCATTCCCCTTTTCCTTCTCTATGTCCCACCCCTTCCTTGCTTTTGCCTAATTTAGTACCATTTCCAGCGACTGTTGTGTTCCGTCATTCTTTCCTTTCCTATTCACCACAAACTAGACCAGAAACCCTTTAAGGCCACATAGAGCTCAGTATTAACTTCATCTTAGCACTTACTACAGAGCATAGCCATTTTCATTTCCTAGTCTGTTGTTTGTTCTTCCTTATTTACTTGGAGCAAGCTCCTTGAGAACAGATAATATTCTATTGGCCCATAAATTCCAGCTCCCACACGAGGCCTTGTTCTTATTAGCTAATCAATTTTTCCTAGCATCACACCACATTCTAAGTCTCACAAAAGTCAATGTCGAGGGTCTTGGAATAAGGAAAAAAAGAAAGGAGAGAAACATGTTTGTGTTTCATGTGGCTGTGTAAGTGTTGTAGTGTATGGGGATAAAAAGAACATGCAAAGAGAGAGGAAAGCCAGTGTATGCAACACATCTGCTGTCCTCAAGGTCTATTCTGGGGCCTGTGTGAATGAATGTAGACTCACCTCGCATTCACGCCGCTAGTTGAAACTATGTCAGAACACATACAGATGGACAATTATGACAGCTAATTCAAAAATTCAGGCATAAATACATTTTGAAACTAGATATTTCTCATTTGAACCTCTCCTATCCTTCCATCCAAGAATGGGTAACAAAGCCACTGGCCAAATTTGATCTTCTATTTACTTTCTTGTAGCTATAAGTTGTGCATGGTTTTATATTTTTAAATAGTTGGGAAAAGACCAGAAGATGAATAACATGCTGTGACATGAAAATTATGATAGTGATATGAAATTTGAACTGCAGTCTCCATAGCTAGAGTTACAGTAGAATGCAGCCACTGTTCTTTATACACTCTCTAGATGTTCTGACTTTACCATGGCAGGCTTGACTGGCTGGATAGAAATGAACACTCCACAAGTCCACAGAGATTCTTACAAACTGAGCATCCCTTACCCAAACAGTAAAGATCCAGAATGCTCCTATATCCAAAACCTTCAGAGAATTGGCATGATGCCACCACAGTGGAGCATTCTGGATTATGAACTCATGTTTCATGCACAAAATTATTTAAACTAGGGCATACCATTGCCTAAAGGCTATTTATATGTATATATGTATGTATGTATGTATGTATGTATATATGTATGTATGAATGTATATGTGTGTGTGTGTGTGTGTGTGTGAAACACAAACCAGTTTCATGTTTAAGCATTGCTCTTATCTTCAAATTAACCCACTGTGCATATACAAATATCCTACAATCTAAAAGTATCCAAATTCAAAGCACTTCTGGTTGCATACACTCCAGACAATGGAGATGTTCCATCTCTGTCTGGTCTTCCCCAGGAAAGGTTTGTTGGCCCCGTGCACTTAGAGAATGATTTGCCTGTCGAACGTTATGAAAGAAGGAGCAAAAGAAGTGATTTTTCTCCTAGATAATATTCTCTTGAGTTCTAAGAAGGATGATATGAGATTAATATCATATATTAAACATATCAACTTTGATCACTTTTCCATCTCTTATGCACAGTACTGTCTTCCCACCAGTATTTTTTTTCAGAACAACACTCAGGGATTTGTGTCAAGCAAGAATTTAGCAGAGGGCAAGGATGGAGACAGTCCTTTCCTGGATCTCCTAACTAAATTAAACAAGTCAGTTCAGCTTCTCTGATTTAAACTTCCTTATCTTCAAATTGTGGCCCAGACAAGACAATCCCCATGGTCCCTCGAAGCAATAAAATTATAGGCTTCTGTGACTTAAAACATCATTTTAGACTGTTAAGTGAGCATGGAGGTTGATGGCCACAATGGCTTTGCATTTATGGCAGATCAGTGGCCATAGTCATGATTTATTTTACTCCAGATCCTTAATCTGGATCTCAACCCCCAATTATGTCACTATCCTTTTAGAAAATATGAACAGCTTTATGATAACCAGCTTCTTGGAAAGGTTTCCAGTGATACACTGAGTGAAAACAGTATAAACGTCACAGTTCTCTGGTTTATTACTGATTTGAAATTTGGAATTTTCAGGGGAAAGGACAAAGAAATATGCTAGTATGTGTTTTAAATAGACAAGTCTTATTAAAAATGTTAATAATATACTTTCAGTAACTGATGATAACAATATTGAATTTCTGTGTAAGATATATTTAGTCCAACGACTACAGAGCCAACTAAGATGCAAACACACATTGCGTCTTGTGGTGGTATTTTGAGCAGAGCTCCTGGTCTCTTCACACTGGAGACTTCCCATAGGAAGGCTCAGAGGCAGGATGGCACTTCCACCTACTATATGTTTATTGTATCCTCTATTACCACTGCACTCCCTTCAGACCATAAGATAACCTATAAAGAGAAATTCTTCCCATGTGGAGATGGCCATAGCTAGGGCCTCTGGCCAAGTAATGCTATATCTGCCATCCCTGGAGAAAGAGCTGAATTGTAGAATGTGTAGTGGCCTGTAGCCTCTGCTCAGGATGGGGTGACTCCCAATTCCTTGTTAATGCTATGGGTTTCGTGTTAACCAGCCTTAGAAGTAAATACAGGACCACATACTATAACTTTATATATACATGTAGAATATGGACAAACTTATTGGTGGGCTGAAAAGAGATTGAATATGTTCCGGCTTATGGACTCCTCAAAATCTCAAGATTTGTTTTTTAACTAGGTAAAGAATTTATTAACCTTTTCCAAACTTTATTCCCAGGCTTCTTCAGCTTAATTTGCCACAAAGGATGAATTAGGTATAAGCGAAAACTGAAAAGAGCTGCAGTGTCTGGGGGGCTTGGGCTTAAAAATATTAAAGATCTAGATTTTTATCAGATCCATAATAAACAAAAAATTTTTAAAAAGCAGTCATGATATAAAATAGCAGCTCCTGTAACTTCTGTAAGTGTCACCTTCTTCAGAAGTTGCTTCAATTCAGTTTGCCTCATTCTTAGAAGCCTCATCAAAATTCTCCACCAGATCTGGAACTTCATCATCATCATCCTCTCCAGTAGCAAGTGGTGCTTTTCTGTCCACAGATTGTTTGGGCAGAGCTTCCGCCAGTCTCCTTAAACTAGTCAGACTGTCTGCACCAAGCTGGTTGAGGATGCTGGGAAGCATTTCTGTCAGCTGCTTTGTCTCAGCGTGGCCTGTAATGGTGAAGGTGTTTGCTGCCAGAGACGCCTGAACTTTAGGGTTGTTAAAATGGATCACTGTTCCTTGGTTTGTAAACATGTTCACCTCTTCAATACCAGAGATATTGTTTACCCCTAACTTCTTTAAGGAGAACTGCAGTTTTTTATCGTCTGCTGTGGCTGTTCTGTGAACCACCTTCTTCTTTCTACGAGCAGTTCCTTTTCCACCCATGCGCACTTGTGCCTGCAGTTTGGTGAGTTTTTCCTGGTTCATGATCGTTTCTTTCATCTTGTCGGAGTGGAGATGGGGCCGCGCGGGGAACTAAAGTTCACGCTCAGGGGGTCTCGGGCAGACCAGCTGAGAGAAGGCGCACACACGCGGGGACGCAAGATGGCAGCTCAAGACTTTTAAAGGTAGCTATGACTTTAGTCTCTTGGTTCATGAGGAAGATGACTGTATGTATCATGGTCAGCCAGTCTTCAGCAGGAAGCCTGGACACACAGACCCATTGGTCTCCACGAACAAACCTTGTGGTTAAACTTAACCAGGTACATGTAGCTGTAAGCTGAAGAATGTGCATTATCACCAAAAGAAGGAAGGAATTAAAAAATTCCTCCTCCCTCCTGCTCTCAGAAACATTGCTAACATCCTCCACAAAATTATGTGAGCAACTGCATTTGCCCACAAACTTAGAAGAGCCGGACATTGGTGAGCCTTGCCCCTCTACAACCAGCTTAATAAAATCCATTAAAATGTATTGTGTAAACAACTTTAGACTAAATCTACTAAACATTAATACATTAACCAATGGGTTCAAAAATGTCAATATTCCATGTCTCATTCTTAACTACTCTTACCTCCACGTCTATTGCCTTCAAATCCTAGATCCGAGGAAACCACACCAAAGACAGCACTTACCTCCACGTCTACTGCCTTCAAATCCTAGATCCGAGGAAACCACACCAAAGACAGCAGTAGGTTCCGTGGCTTCACTGAGAGTCAGTTGACTCCTCATAATCTTCTATAGCATCATATTGCTCATCCTTGATGTTCAAAGTTTGACCAGCACTTCACCAGTGTCCACACCGACTGAAAGCTTATTAGGAGCAGAATCTCAGCTCACACCAACCAGACTTCTAAAATAGATTTCATGTAACACAGAGCTTTCTGGGAAACTAGGGTGTAAACTGAAGTTTGAAAAGCGTCAGAGAAATTCTTACTCCTTCACCGCAGCCCAACCGGATGTCTGAAACACACTAGTGCTCAATGGGTCTAGAGTAAAAAAAAAAAAAAAAAAAAAAAACAAAAAACTACCTACCTGTCTCCCTTTCCTTAACACTGAAGTAGCTTTGCTTTCTCTATCAGCTAGGTTGTAATGATCAGCGTCCCACTTGGCCAGTGTTCTAGTCTAAGGTCTTCTTTGGGTTTCGTATGATTGACGTGGTTGAGCGAAATCGTTCCTTTCCTTTTCCTCCTGCGTAAGATTTCAAAGACTGCCTCTGACTCAAAGTACTCCGGCTCCATATTTCTGTCTCTAGTGTGCTAAGAACATGTCTCATTCTTATTGCTACAAAACTTCAAACTCAGACAATCAAAAGGGCACATATTGTCCTTGCCCTGCTTCTGAAAACTTCTCCAACCTTTCAAGCTCTTCCGCGTGCTCTTCAGTCTGTACCTCATAGGCAAAAAAAAAAAAAAAAAAAAAAAAAAAAAAGGAGCAATTACCCAACAGTCTCTATTTCTCACTTAACAAACCAATCGCCAAGTCCAAAGTTCTCTGTATCTGCCATACTGGGAGCCCGCTGCTATTTTTAGGCTTCTAATGAATTACTCTTATTGAGTTTCTGGGACCTGAAAATAGAGTCCCATGAACCTCAGCTATGTGAGAGAGGCTATAGCATGAATCACCACATTCAAAGTCTGTGAGTACAGACTGGCTTTCTCGGGGCTGCTGGCATATAAAAGACTGGGACAGATTTAAATCTATTCGCAAAGGATTTTAAGAATTCCACTGAGTCCCTCAGAATTTTATTTATTTAATTAGACAGTTTATTTGAGAAATGTTGGTTGAGACCCCATCTTGGAATGCAAGTTCTTTGAAATAAGAAGAAAGCACACATGCTGAGTGGCTGTGCACAGGGTGCGGCATAAGCATCATCTCATTTGATTCTCTGAAGGCCCAATTTTAATTTTGATGAAATTTCAACACAGAAGGGTTGGGTAGCTTGTGCAAAAATATACAGCCAAGGGTCCACAGAGATGGATTACTGGTTAAAAGCACTGACTGCTTTCTCAGAAGGTCCAGGCTCAATTCTCAGCACCACATGGTGGCTCACAACTGTCAATTTTCTGTAACTCCAATTCTAGGGAATTTTATACCCTCTTCTGGCCTCAGTAGGCACCAGGCATGCAAGTAGTGTGTGTGAGAAACATATATACATACATACATACATACATACACACACACACACACACACACACACACACACACACACACTGCTGTCACCACCACCACATATATACGTTCAGGAAAAACACTCATTCACATAAAATAAAAAGATAACTTTTATAGTTAAAAACTATATGGCCCAAAATGACAGCACCCAGGCTTTATAATAAACTGAAAGACAGCAGGAGATCAGTTAAATACTCCCTTTGATGATTCTATCACTGGGTTCTTCTAGAAATGACATCGGATGACTCCTAGGAAGTCAGTGCGAGCTGAGTCCCTGATTGTTGTAGGCGAGTTCTTTCCTCCAGGAAGCATGAATCTTGGTGTCCATTCTTGCTACAGAATATGGTGAAGTTGGCAGAACCCTCCATGCCTCTTAAAACCCTAAAACTTGTCCTTTTTTTTTTTTTTGATTTTTTTCGAGACAGAGTTTCTCTGTCCTGGAACTCACTTTGTAGACCAGGCTGGCCTCGAACTCAGAAATCTGCCTGCCTCTGCCTCCCAAGTGCTGGGATTAAGGGCATGCGCCACCACCACCCAGCCAAAACTTGTCCTTAATTATTAATGATGCCTCCTTCAAAATGAAAGCTTTCTTTCTGTTTAGGTTTTGGATGCACATGAGAATTTAATCCTTGCATCAGTGTTTTGTTTGGGCAAGCTTGAATGAGTTTTCACGGCTATTCTTTTTTCAGGGATTTCACCTTTGATAGCTATCTGGTGCCAGTTCAAATCACTACTATAACTATTTAATATTTTTAAAAGGGAACGTCTTTCATTCTGACTTTTTTGATACAGCTGTCTGGTAACATCAGACTCTGGATAATCCAGGTGAATTCACCAACTTTTGCCCTAATTGCCTGGCCCATAACAAGGTGATTTACTGCATTCTCAGCTGCATTTTACATGTGTAGATGAATTGTGACTGTAGCTATTCAGGCATTATTAACTCAACTTAACAAGCAACCAAGGCTGTAATAAATTTGTATTTTAATCTCAACTTAGATTTTAGTTACAATTTTCAAAAGTATATTATTGGCATGCCTCTTTTGGAAATGCCTTGTATAGGTAAACACTACACACAGCCTGGAAAACTTAATGCTCTAAAATATATCTGATATTTTTATGACTAGTGAGCAACATTAATACTTTTATCTTTACTTGACTGTTACATTTATCAAAGAACCTCTAGGTTGTATCTTGTAAAATGAAACAGCGTATACAATCAATGCTTTGGAATATGACGTAAAATTTTAAAGGAAAGAAAAATAATACGATATAACAGCTCTACATTTTTGTCCTGTGAGTAAAGTTATGCATGACTATGTACTGAGGCAGGTGGATCTTTGTGAGTTTGAGTGAGTTCCAGGATATCCAGGGCTATGGGGGGAGAGGGGGAGAGAGAGAGAGAGAGAGAGAGAGAGAGTCAAAACAACAACAATAACAAAAACAACCCACCAACCAACCAACCAGAGCAGAGGGAAGAGGCAGCCTTCCTTTGACATTTCCCAACAGAGGCAGCAGAGTCATGACAGCATCGACTTCACTTCATTGCCTTCTCACAGTCGCTGTGAGACAGAAGCCATCTTTATGAGCTATGTGGGCAAAGTGAACACGACTATCATTATCTGTAAATGGATGGAGGAAGAATTTAAATCCTGGAC